>JABAYD010002963.1:0-10008 GCA_014822095.1 Diplotaxis tenuifolia
AAAAAGTACAAGAGTAGAACGTTTTATTTCATAAAGATAAAAACAAAATAGAGCATGTAATTGTTTCTCCAGAAGTAGAGCCAATCGAGATAGCTTTTCTATTCTTCAGAAGTTATCTCGTTAACTAAAATAAACAACCAATGTTTTACTTTGTTAGTTATCAAGAAACAAGAAACATGAATCAAAATTAAACAAAATTATGTACTTGGGAGTTGGGCCAGCCAGTATGACGATGGCGAGGGTGGCGAGTGTATATTCCCTTCGAGGGAATAACCTTAACAAGTATTTTGCTTCCTCCCATGCAGGACCCATCAAGATCCAGCGCCTTGTCTTCTGCACCTTCTCCATTAATATACACAAAAGCTACCCCAACAATGCTGCAGTAGGAAAAAAAAAAAATCAAAACAAGACAAGTTAGTCATTTGCTTTAATAATAGGGATGAAGCAAGCCATGCACAAACCTTTGGTGAAACAATATATCATTAATCTCTCCACATGAAGAGAAATGATCAAACAACATTCTCTTGATATGACTCTTATCAAGACAAGTGTCATATCCTTGAACAACGGCAATAGGGTCCCTGCAATAATATGGACAAATATAATTATCAAACACATCTTGAAAGAAAGAGAAATAACACTTATCTTGTGTTACCAGTCTGCCCTTTTACAGAAAGGATAAGGCTCAACAATGACATTCCATCCTCCCATGTCAGTTCCACTAAGTTGCAAAGCCTTGTCAACTGTGACTTTCCCTCCCAGAAAGTAAATAAAACCAACACTATGAAGAAAAAAAAACCAAAGTTTAGCACATATAAAACTTGACAAATATTACTGGAGGAGGACGTCGTCACAAACCTGTAGAGAATATTCTCCCTGTACGGGCGGACAAAAACATCTGTGATCTCTCCACATGAAGAGAAGTGTTCTCTCAACGCGTTTACCACATCATCACGGGGAAGGTCAGTGTTATAACCCGTTACACGAATTCTCCCAATGTCGCTGCAATAATTTGACAATTATAACTAAACTGATAAGAACAAACAAACCAGACACAAAGCAATAAACTCTTACCGTCTTCTTGGTCTGCTGCTTCTCTTAATAATTTCCTCTTCGTTCAATGTCGGTAGAATCATTCCCTATGATACAAAAGATCTAAATCAGAAACTATCGACTAAGGAGAAAGCTACAAGGATAGGAAGAAGAAGATTACTTTTGTCTCGGATCCCTCCTCCATTGGAGACATGTTGAGAAGAATATCGGCTTAGCTAGGTTTTCGAGAGGTTTAGTTTTTTTTTTTTGGGATCTAGGGTCCCGTAAGGTATTTATAATTATTTTTATTTTACTTTTTTTTTGTTTCGTTTAGGGTTTTGATATTACTAGTGGTTTACGCTGGATTTTTACACAATAATATAATTTATAATGTAAATACTCATGATAATTTATTATTTTAAAGTCAAAATTACTAGTCCTAACATGTAGGTGTTTGATTGTATTTTTGCCTGATTGTTTACAAAATTATTGTAAAACAAATAAATTTTGAAACTCCGGACAATAATATCTGTTTATTGTTTTATTAGTTTGTCATTGAGAAATTGTCATTTTTATCTTTGTCTGTTTCCTTTAGTTATGTATTTTTAAAAAGTTTATGACTTTTATTTGGTTGTTGTGAGTCGGGGAATTTTTATAGAAGAAATCCTGTGATAGGTGATTAATGTTGTTATGTTTTCATATGTTGGATTTGTTTTGCATACTAAATCGCCGGTTCCACAATCGTACATTTCTGGTCGTCTTATCCGGCCTCATCTGTCCTCTATATGTATTTAATCGGTCTTCACCTTCTGAAGTGTCACCTCTCTAGTATTGGTGTAGATATGGTTTTACTTGTTCCCAGTTTCCTTTTGAAGTTTTCAAGCTCTAAAATCGACTTTTATATGCTTTTAAACTGAACAGCGAAATGAAACACACCAAAGATAATAAAACTACATTTATTTCAGAATCCAGAAGATAGAAAATAGCATAAAAACGAGGGAGCTTTTCTACTCTTCAGAAGTCATCTTGTTACCTAAAATAAACAACCAATGTTTTACTTTGTTATTAGTTACCAGGAAACAAGAAACATGAACCAAAATTAATCGAAATGATGTACCTGGGCCAGCCACAATAACGACGACGAGGGTGGACAGTGAATATTTCCTTCATTCTAATATCCTTGACAATTATTTTGTTTCCTCCCATATAGGACCCATCAAGATCCAGCACCTTGTCTTCTGCACCTTCTCCACAAAGAAACACAGAAGCTACACCAATGCTGCTGTAAAAAATCAAAACAAAGAAAATTTAGGCATTCCCTTTAATAAGGGCTGAAGCAAGCGTTGCACAAACCTCTTGTGAAATTTGATATGCCTGATCTGTCCACATGAAGAGAAATGATTAAACAACATTCTCTCCATATCAGTCTTCCCAAGACAAGTGTCATATCCTTGAACAACTGCAAAGGGTACCTGCAATAACATGGATAAAAACCAAGCGAGTACGAGCTAGTGGTTTTGAGGGAGCTTTTGCCCCAATACGGACCCGGGTTCGCATCCGGCTGGCCACCGTCAATTAACATGGGGTAAAATCGGCGGCCCAGAATGTCTTCTGCAAAGGTATAGTTAGGCGTTAGTCGGGTTTCTTCAGGAGCATCCGGATTACCTGGATCATAAAAAAAAAGTTAACATCGATAAATAAATATTATCAAACACATCTTGAAAGATCCGCGCATGGCACTCGCCTTGCGGATAGGATGCACATTCAAACGTGGGGGTTGAAATATAGAGCTATAGAGAAACTTAGAAATACATTGATAGTTGAGCCTAGGTTAGAAGTGTGTGTATTTGGTTGGTTAGCTACAGACGTGTAATTATTTCTATGGCTACTCTGCATTATATAGAGTAGAATCATATACAACACTAGTCCAGTCAGCTGTACCAAATAGTCTTATTATACACATTAATATAAACATCTTAAAAAACTAAATAACTAACTTGAATTGCTCAAATCCAACAACACCTAATAAAAATCTTGAAAGAAAGAGAATGCTAAAAAAAAAGTAAAAAAAAATTCAACTGTGTTATCAGTCTGCATCTATCTCAAAAGGATAGGCTCAACAATGACATTTCATCCTCCAACCTCAGTTCCACTAAGTTGCATAGCCTTGTAAACAGTGACTTGTCCTCCCAGAAAATAAATAAAACCAAAACTGTGAAACAAAACAAAAACCAAAGTTTAGCATAATATCAAAACTTGAGTTTAGGCCAAAGTTTAGCATAATATCTCTTAAGGAAAATATTAAAGTTAATCACATAATTTATGTGTACATAAAAATAGCAATATTATATAGTCAAGTACCACTTCTAGTCCTTAACCGTTAATGTTGCCCTTGAGCTTTTAGTTTGAACATCCAATAATACAGTACTTCCAATGAAAGCAGATGATGATTCTCGAGTTTATTTTGAGGTTCAGAAGAAAGAAAAAAAAATAGAAAAAGGTACTAATAGAGTAAACAAGGATACAAACAACATGGAGCTATCTCGATTGGCTCTACTTCTCAACATGGAAAAACAACCCAGTCGAACGGATTATGATCTAGTATTCCGCTTAAAATAATTTACATGTTAGTTTAAGTAGAATAAACAAAACAAATTTTCATGTCTATCTCTAACAGAATATTATTTAGTAATTAGTTCTTAAATGTCCTGAAAAAACTTAAAAATAATTCACAAATATTCGTAAATAATAATTAATAGATTAAGACAAGTAAATTGCAAATAATTCATTATTAATCAAGTACTTGAAATAGTAAGTACTTGTTTTTAACAAGTTAAATACAAATTGAAAATTTTATTATTTGTATAAAACTTGTGAAGTCGCAAGTACAAATATCAATTATTTGCCTTGTGTCTACTATTTTTAATGCGACAGACCAGTGAAAAAGTGACATGCAAGTACTTTAGGACGCAACTGCTGTCATAGAAAACTCTCCACGTAGCTGTTTAGAAGATTAGTGTGAGTGATACTCTTATTATATTTCATGTAAATATTTCTACTTTTTGGTTTTTTAGTCTCAATGTTGTTTTCCTGTTGATAAAGGTTGATTTCTTTTTTTTTGGTTTATTATATAAGATATTTCTCATTACGTGTTGTATATTCTCCATAAATATTATTTATATCTATAAATTATGTATTTTATTTCTGCCATAATCTAGTTTAACTAAATAAACTAACTGGGAAATGAGTTATGAAATAATATAATATAAGTTAGATTTATTTTTAACAAAAAATGTAATATGACTAAATTACTAAAAAAAGACCAATTGGTTATAACGAATACTAGAATTAGAAATGTCTGTGAATTTCTAAACTTCAGACAATAAATGAAAAATTGGTAACATTAAATTAGATTAGTCTTTGGATCTAGAAAGTTTATGAACTCCACGGTTATCAAAAAAATGTTGGATTAGCTTATGATATTTATGTATATTCTCATGTTTGCATCTGAAATTTTTTTTATTGATTAAATCATATGTGTTCGAGATGCATTATTTACTATATACGGTGAAAACTATTAACTTGGTATTAGAGCAATCATATATTGCAGGGCTCTCAGTTGTAGTTGCGAGTATCTACACAATTATAATAGAGACACTAGCAATAGATGTGATTTTATACTTGACAATAGTTACATTTGATAAGTTGTAAATGATTTTTGGTATATTTTCCAGTAAATGACATCACTAGCTTAATCACATGCAGGGGCGGATGTAGCTTAAAAGAAGGTGTCATGCGGAGGTAGCTTAAACGGAAGGTTCAGCTGACCCCACTACTTTAAAAACTATATTTTTAAGTGAAATTTATATTGACCCCACAAAAATAATTATAAATATTAAAGGTAAAGTTTAACTATAAAACTAAGAGATTTATACTTTTTATCATTAAAATTTTTAATTTATATTAGTTTCAAATCTCATTTTTCTGTAATCACCAAAAAGTCACTACATACATTTTGTTAGTTTAAATTTTAGTAATATGTTAATTTAAGCTCAGATTGTATAAGACTTAATTATTTTATAATATAGAATTATATTTTAAAAAAGTAAACTTAAAAATATATGTTCCTCTTCCTCACGATACAATTCGTTAAGTTCTCAACTCATGTTCTATAACTAGATTTTATGTAAAAAAAATATCGTGTGATTGGCCGCTAAACTAGATTAACAAACATACACATCTACTTTTGTCAACCAAGTTGGATTAGTGTTTACTAGTTACTCGTAAAAAAATTACCTTTTTGATTTTTTCTAGAATTGTACATTTATAGTTCAAATGGATGTGACTCTGAAACCCCAAATTAACATACTTTTCGATCTGGTTGAGTACAGAAAGAAGGTGATACTTCTCTTTTCAAAATTTCTCGACGGTTGTGTTCCTATTCCTCAATGTGTTCTTATTCCTCAACGTATGGAAGCCTTTACAGTTGAGGAAGTGGATCTCGAAGCAGGTTATATCTATCTGGATGAGAATCCTCTGCCCATGACATATATATGGGAGTTTGAGACAAGATTTAATGAAGCCAAATTCGTGCATTCAGTCATCTTTAGTGTGACAGGCAATATGAACTTTTCTTTTGTATTTGCAAGAAGCCTATAAAATTGCCGGATGACCTATTTTAAATGAACTGAAGACTGCATAAAAATGAGAGGTTTCTTGCTCGCAAGAATGAACTATTCAAGACCAACCTTATTGACAGTATTTCCCTTATGAGATACAACTCTTGGCGTATCAAGGATCCTAGTCGTCTTCAAACCTGTTGTCTCAATCAATTGTTTGACATTTGTTATGCCATTTCCCTTACAAGGCAAGGGGAGGCATTTTTTTCAAGAAGAATGGTAAACTACCTAAGGAATCTTACATGTCCATTCAAGATGTGTTCAACAAAGCCCTTGATGATAATTTGGTTAATGAAGAATGGACTCTTTCTAATCTCGTGTGGTTGGTCAATAAACTACGGCGGGAAGGTTACATACTTGAAAAAGAATGCCCCCTAACCTATTTCCCCGGGACAGATTCTCCATCTGATGGAGATTCTACTGACACAGATGGAACTACTAAATCTGTATGTCATTCTGATGAACAATTTAAATTATTATTTTGTTTACCATTCTAATGTGATGTTTTTTCAGGATCGTCCCAAATTGAATTGAAAAAGTGTCAGGATCGTCCCAAACTAAAAAAGTCAGACTTCATAGTGCCGTAAATGATAGTCTTGGAAGCAGGTACAGATGTTGATCAAGCACACATGCATGAGAAAATTTTGGATGCTCTTAAGAAGGGACCACTCACCTGTTCTGTTTTAATGTTCCCATCATACAAATCCGTCAGGAAAGATGTAATACTCTTGTACCTTCTTATTTTGTCATATGTTTTGATTGTTTACTGATACTTAGTAACTTTGCAGGTGATTTTTGAGCCCACTGCAGAAGAGAAATTGACCTTTGAAAAGGATAATGGGCGTGAATAAGATCTTCAAACGATGCTTCTATCTCGTTTACACTATCTAGATTTATATTTATTTATTTTATTTTCTTATGGAAGATATTTACCATTGTGTTCATTTCATTATAGGCGAAGGAGTTGATAGGAAAGGGAAACACTACCTGGAATTCCAAGATTGCCTTGGTGATATCAAAAATGGAGATAGAGGTTTTCTCAGGTTTGTTGTTGAGCTGAACACAGTAGCTGAGTGTGTACTCTTCAAGGTACTTGGTCAATTATTCTTTTTACTGTTTAGATTCCATGACTCAAATTTTATTGAAACGATGTGTAGGACTACCATGATCACAATATGTATTTTGATTGAGAAGAAGTGTGTACTCTTCAAGGTAGTTGGTCAATTATACTTTTTACTGTTTAGACTCAATTACTCATAATTTATTTACACTATGTGTAGGACTACCACGATCAAGATATGGATTTTTATTTTGAAGAGTAGAAAAGTTAAGAATTGGTAATTCTCTCAAGCGGTTGACAACCATAAGGGCCTTTTGATAACATGATGTTCCAGATACATTTTTTCCTTAGTTACTGCTCAATTTCCTGAATGTTTATGTTTTGATGTATTGGATTATTTTGTTACAACTCCTATTGAGAACCTACAACGTCACATCAATAATCTGCAAACTTCGTGGTTATACTCAATGAATTCTTATATGTTATGTTTATGGATTAGTTCGTTACGAATTTTATCGTGTGTTTCAGATTTTCTGAATGTACGGAAATATAAGGCCAACAAAGATTTTCTGATGTAATGTTCTTTTCTTCAACCCCTATGATGATTGTGTAGTAAGGAGATGTTGATGTTCCTACCTCTTAGTAGTCGTTGTTGTTGTTGTTGTATAATATGTTTTCTATCGTGGAAACCACAACATTTGTTCAAATGGTTTATGGGATATCTTGTTTTTAGTTTTACTCCAGATTCAAAGCTCCCCTGCTGGTATTGACAAAACTCTTGGTATCTGATGAGGTGACTCACGGAGAAAGCACTGAACATAATAGTCATATTAAGTCGAACATGTCAATTTATTTCAGTAGAACAAAGCAGCACCATTTCAATGTAAGAAGAGAAGGTAAAAGTAACATACCATATTTGTTAAGACATGTTGATAAGAACGCTCTCGCTTCTTATCAAGAACAGAGGAATCACAATGGAATTAATGAGAAAACTATCTTGAATCTTCAATGGAGAAACAAGCCATAGCCACAAGGCTCCAACTAACTCTTGATTACAATGATGAGTAACCATGAAATAGTATGATTTGATTATTGAGCATTAAGTTGAAAACATCAAAACATATGGAGGTTCTTAGTATTTTTTGGTGTGGGTGCCGCCATCTTTCTCAATTTCGGTGTCCAAATGTCCAGTATAAAGAACGTTCCCGCGATTAGTTTATTTTTTTTTAAAGAAAAAGTCAGAAAATCAAAAATAAAATTTTAAGGACTAAAAAAATATCCGAGTGATAATCTTGCTCTTAGAAATACATTGATAGTTGAGCCTAGGTTAGAAGTGTGTGTATGTGGTTGGTTAGCTACAGACGTGTAATTGTTTTCTATGGTTACTCTGCATTATATAGAGTAGAATCATATACAACACTAGTCCAGTCAGCTGTACCAAGTAGTCTTATTATGCACATTAATATAAACATCTTAAAAAACTAAATAACTAACTTGAATTGCTCAAATCCAACAACACCTAAACTGAAAGAAAGAGAATGCCAAAAAAAAAAGGAAACAAAAATTCAACTGTGCTGCATCTATCCCAAAAGGATAAGGCTCAACAATGACATTCCATCCTCCAACGTCAGTTCCACTAAGTTGCATAGCCTTGTCAACAGTGACTTGTCCTCCCAGAAAATAAATAAAACCAAAACTGTGAAACAAAACAAAAACCAAAGTTTAGCATAATATCAAAACTTGAGCTTAGGCCAAAGTTTAGCATAATATCTCTTAAGGAAAATATTAAAGCTAATCACATAATTTATGTGTAGATAAAAATAGCAAATATTATATAGTCAAAGTACCTCTTCTAGTCCTTAACCATTAATGTTGCCCTTGAGCTTTTAGTTTGAACATCCAATAATACAGTACTTCCAATGAAAGCAGATGATGATTCTCGAGTTTATTTTAAAGTTCAGAGGAAAGAAAAAAATATAGAAAAAGGTACTAATAGAGTAAACAAAGATACAAACAACATGGAGCTTGTCTTTGTCTTCTCACAGTAAAAGAAAGAGATTTTCTACTCTTGAGAAGTCATCGTAGAGTTGTCCTTGTTAACCTAAAATTAACAACCATGGTTCTACTTTGTTAGTTACGAGGAAGAAGGAATCAATAATCAAAACAATGTACCTGGATAATAAGTACGGTTATGTCGAGGACGAGGGTGGACACTGTAAACAGTCGGCGCAGTATACAGCTTAACACTTATTTTGCGTCCTACCATGTTGCTCCCATCAAGATCGAGCACCTTTTCTTCAGCACCGTCTCCATAAAGGTCTACAACTGCTGCACCTATGCTGTAAGAAAAATCAAAACAAGACAACGTCATCCTAAGTTAAGCATTTGCTTTAATAAAAAGGGAGGAAGAATTAAGCCATGCACAAACCTCCTCTCGTGAGTTCACGGATTTCAGTGACCTCTCCACATGAAGAGAAATGTTCGAACAACATTTTCTCGATATCAGAGTTATCAAGAAGAATGTCATATCCTTGAACAATTACGACAGCGTCCCTGTGCAATAATATGGATAAATATATTATCAACACATCTTGAAAGAAAAGTGAATACCAAAGATAAAATATTTATGTGTGTTACCAGCCTGCATCTTCCGGAAACGGATCAGGCTCAACAATGACGGTCCATCCTCCCACGTCAATTCCACTAAGTTGCAAGGCCTTGTCCACTGCGCCATCTCCCAGAAAATAAATAAAACCACAACTGTGAAACAATTTAAAAAAAAAAAACAAACGTTAGCATATATAAACTGGAGTCGAGCTGGGAATACTGGGGAAAGAGTAACAAACCTGTTTAGGAACATTATCCTTTTCGTGGACATAAACATCTGTGATCTCTCCACATGAAGAGAAAAGTTTCCTCAACGCATTTACTACATCATCATGGGGAAGGTCAGTGCTATATCCTCTTACGCGAATTTATAATTGATTTTTTTTTGGATTTTGATATTACCTAGGGCCTTAAATTTGCATTGGGCCTAAACTAAGCCCGTGTAGACCAGTGAGGTTTCATAGTATTGATTGATGATGATGATTTTGAGATATTGGATAAATACTTGAGTTTGAAAATCATATTTCCTTTCGGCGTCGTCCTTGGAGGGACGATCCAAATCGTATCAAAGAGATGAAGAGAAAGGCTGAGTAATATTACCAGAGGACGGCTAGACATGGCGAGGATAGG
>JABAYD010002976.1:0-17273 GCA_014822095.1 Diplotaxis tenuifolia
ACTTACACTACTGTTTTTCTTTAATTCTGACAAAATTTGTTAGTACACATCTTCTTCCACTTTTAAATCTTCCTCTCACTCTCTCTCCCCTGCTGCATTAACAAGGAGAAACAAAACAAACTCTTATATCTTCTAATATTTGTTCGTGGAAACATAAGAGCATGTACAATGGTGTATTTCTTTAATCAATCCTTAGCATTTTTTTATTATTTTTTGTACTTTTTGAATAGTTAAGGATCTTAATCCGTTTTTAATTCCAATGGTGTTATCCGATCCGAAATCCTTAGGATAACACCATTGAACTTTTTGAATAGTTAAGAATCTGAATAGTAAAACCGTAGACGGAGTTGTTCGTGACGACGATGGAGTTTCCGGAAAGAGAGTAGGAAGGTGAGAGAGAGGAGAGGACAACGGTGTCGAAGTCGGTGGGGACGAAAACAGTGGCGGAGAGAGGGATTCCGACTTGGTCTTCGACGGCGAAGAGGAAATCGGAGGCCCAGTCGCGGAAGTCGCTTACTCTGATCATCGCTTCGATGATTCCGTCGGCGTGTAAGGTGGTCTCCCGGCGTCTGTGACGACGAATCCGATGGAAGGGAGGTGGAGGAGGGGAGAAGAGAGGATGACAGCTCACTAAGGACTTCCCTCTTTTAATCCTTAATTTAGGATTAATTCTTAACTTTTCTGATTATTTTAATCAAATTTAATCATAAAATTTTAAGGATTTTTCCTAAGGATTCTATTAAAACTGTCATTGCACATGGTCTAAGGTCAGTCCAAAGGGTCTTTTACAAATTCTGCACCAGTTTGAGGAGATATAAAGTTTTGCTATCATCTGAACAAATATCAAGTTTTTACTCATTTGTCCTCCCGTCTGGTGATATCCTGGCAGTTTCAGTTTCAACAGGCCTGTCTCACTGATTTCTTTCAATTAAATATCTTGGTGTTCCCATGTGTACTAAAAAGTTAAGCACTGACTTAACTGTGAGCCATTGCTAAATCAGATAAAGGGCAAGATTACCTCTTGGTATGCAAGGTCTTTGTCTTATGCTGGTCGGCTTCTGATATTGAGTACAAATGCAGCACCATTACCACCTTCTGGTGTGCAGTGTGCTTCTCTCTCTCTGTCAAAAGCTTGTATCAAGAAGATTGATTATATATGTTGTGCATTTCTCTGGAAAGCTTCTCTTGAGGCTGGAGGGGCGAAATTCTGCCCGTGTGGCCTGGGACTCAATTACAAAGCCAAAGAATGAAGGATAATTATGCCTTAACTTGCATTTATGTAACAGAGCCTGTCTACTCACTTCGCTTGGATGTTTCTTTTGAACAGATGCTGATCCTTATTGGGCTGGGGACTAAAGATCGCTTATTGGTCTGGGGACTCTATGTTGATCATTTCCGGGTTTTTTTTGCAACTCTGCCACTGAGCCCGTGACCATCTTCTCTTCGACTGCCAAGCTAGCCTAGCTTCCCCTATTTGCGTCAGTGTGAAGACAATGTTAACTACATGCAATCTCCTTGGTCAAAACTCTTTCAATTCGCAGCTGCTCCGGTCGTGCTTGGCAATGTACAAACACTATAATATCTTGTCTGAAAGGAATTCTCGCATGCACAGGATTGCTCCATCTCCCGGACATTAATTACATGTGAGAGTTAAGAATATTAAAACCTATATTGATTATATGTATTTTAAAATTTATATATTTGGGATTATTGATCATATTAGTATGAGAACAAAAACACATGTAGATTTCATATTAACTTAAGCGTTCATGTTGCCAGTTTCTTCGTGAAGGTGCATTAGAATATGATTAGTGTTAAATGTGAATCATAACTTAGTCATATACTTAGGTGAATAATGAGGCGATTCTCAGCTTATTAGGACTTAGAGGATTAGTCAAACTTGGTTTTAGTTGGTTTTCCCGGTTTAGTGGAACAACGCCGGTTTGGTCTAAGAGTTTATTGAAGTCTGGTTAAGTGTAAACCCTTGGTGTTGTATAAAAGAGTAAACCGTGAGCTTAGATGTTATCGTTGTTATTATTCATCTAAGAGGGAGAGAGTTTTAGGCGTAAGTCTCAGGTGTGTTGAGCTTGCAAGATTCAATTGTTCTTAGTGGATTGCTGGATCGAGGTCTGGCCCCAGTGATTAGTTCTCCATATCGGAGAGATACACTGGGTAAACATCTCGCTTGTGTCTTTGTTCTTCTCTAATTCTTTCTGTGATTCTTGTTCATATTCGATTGAGAGAGAAAGAGAGTTAGAGAGGTGAGAGTTAGTTCCGTGGAAGAGAAACTTGATTGAAACAAATAGGGATCGAGTTGTAACAAGTGGTATCAGAGCCTCGTTGTTCGAGATCGGATCGTGATGTCGATGACGAAGACGAATACGACGACTCGAGCGGTGGTGGAGCGATTCGACGGGACCGGTGATTTCTCACTATGGAAGATTCGTATGATGGCACACTTCGGAGTCTCCGGATTGAAAGAAGTCATCCTCTCAGATGACTTTGAGATCGAAGCACCAGCTACGAAAGAAGAAGGCAAAAAAGTAGATGAAGGCGACGATGAGACAGAGACAAGCTCTGGGAAGTCAACAAAGAAGATCGTAGATCCACTCAATCTGGAAAAGGATGATCGAGCGAGGGATATGATAATTAAGCACTGCACCACGGCGGCGTCTATGTGGTCTCTTCTTGAACGGTTGTATATGTCAAAGTCTCTTCCCAATCGGATCTTTGTTCAATCACAGTTCTACACGTTCAAGTGTGATGCGTCAAAAACCATTGATGTTAATGTTGATGAGTTCTTGAAGATTGTAACAGAGATGAGCAGCCTATATGTGAATGTCACCGACGAGATCCAAGCAATTGTGTTCCTTAGCTCACTACCAGCAAGCTATGATCAATTGAAGCATACGTTGAAGTATGGGAAGGACTCGATAACGCTGGAGGAAGTTATCTCTGCTGCTAGATCAAAGCAGAGAGAGATCAACGAGAACAGCAAGAGTGACAAGGGCTCAGCAACCGTGTTGTACACGAGTGATAGAGGAGGAAGAGGAAGATCATATCGGAGGGAGTCAAATGATTCAAGGGGAAGTAGGCCACGGAGCAAGTCCAAGCAGAGGAAAGTCACGTGTTGGTACTGCAAGAAGGAAGGACATGTGAAGAAAGACTGCTATGCAAGAAAGAGACGTATGGAGAATGACGAAAGTGATGATGGAGAAACTGCAGTAACTATCGGAGAAGTTGACAACATAAGTGCCCTGAGCATGACAGTATATGAAGCACGAGACAACTGGGTCATTGATTCGGGATGTACCCATCACATGACCTGTAGACGAGACTGGTTCGTTGAGTTCACAGAGGCTGCGTCAAGCAAGATTTTGTTTGGAGATTATCACTCAGTGGAGTCTTCAGGACGTGGAACAATTCGCATAAATACAAAGGGAGGATCTATTAAACTCATGAAAGATGTTAGATATGTACCTACTCTTCGTATCTGATTTCTACTAGTACACTTGACAGGTTGGGCTTTACGCATTCAGGAGGAGATGGCAAGATATCGTTTTACAAGAATAAAAAGCTAGCACTTCAAGGGACGTTGAAGAATGGGCTATATATTCTGGATGGTGATACTGTCATTCCTGAAGTCTGTCATGCAGAAAAAGCCATAGCTCAGGTATCACTGTGGCATAGTAGATTAGGACATATGAGTTTTAGAAACCTTCAGGTAGTTGTGCGAAATGGCATCCTGAAGAAACAAGATGTGGGAAAGGAAATATTTTGTGAGCATTGTGTTGTTGGAAAAGCGAAAAAAGTCAGTTTTGAAACATGAAAGCATAACACAAGACATGTGTTGGAATACTTACACGCAGACCGTTGGGGGTCACCCAATACAACTTCATCCGTGTCTGGTAACCAGTATTTTTTATCAATAATTGATGATTTTTCTAGAAAGGTTTGGGTTTGTTTCTTAAAAACCAAGGATGAGACTTTTACTAAGTTTTGTGAATGGAAACCTGTAGTAGAAAATCAAGTTGATAAAAGGATTAAGTATCTTCGTACTGATAATGGACTAGAGTTCTGTAATAATGTCTTCAATGAGTTTTGCAGGAATAATGGTATTACCAGACACATGACTTATACATATACGCCACAGCAAAATGGCGTGGCTGAACGTATGAACCGAACCATCATGGAGAAAGTTAGGTGCTTATTAAGTGAGTCAGGCCTTGAAGAAAGTTTTTGGGCAGAAGCAGTGAATATTGCGGTGTACATGATCAACCGATCACCTACTGCGTCTCTAGACTTTAAGTCTCCAGAAGAGGTTTGGCTAGGTAAGGTACCAGGTTATAAACATATGCGTCGTTTTGGGTGTGTTGCTTATGTGTATGCAGATCAAGGAAAGCTTAAACCAAGAGCATCGAAGGGCATCTTTATTGGATACCCAGCATGTACCAAAGGCTACAAGGTGTGGATGCTTGAAGATCAGAAATGCGTTGTGTCAAGGAATGTAAAGTTTCAAGAGGAAGTGGTGTATAAGGATCTGAAAGATAAAGTGGCTGATACAGAGAATACAGGAAGTGGTGGAGCTACTGGAGCACCGGTGATACGAGACACAGATACTGAAGACAATGAAAAGGTGGTCAGCAATGAGGCCGCAAGCAACGAAAATGGAGGAAGCAAAGCTGAAGATGCTCCTCTAGGATCTGTGCAGCAATCTCCTAAAGATAGTCTCACCAACTATCAGCTAGCACGTGATCGTCAGAGAAGAACCATAGTGCCACCCGTGAAGTACATTGATTATGACTGTGATGAAGAAGAGGTGTCTTTCGCACTAATGGTGTCAGAAATGATGTATGTAGAAGAACCAAACAGTATGTCAGAAGCAAGGGCTAGTTCAGAATTGGATAAATGGAAAGCAGGAGCTGATGATGAGATGGATTCGTTACTAAAGAATGGAACATGGATACTCGTCAAGAAGCCAAAAGACCGGAAGATAATAAGCAATAAGTGGTTGTTTAAACTCAAGCCAGGTATTGAGGGAGTAGAACCAGACATGTACAAGGTGATAACTTGTTGCTAGAGAGTTTACTCAAGAAGAAGGAATAGATTACCAGGAAGTGTTTTCACCTGTGGTAAAGCACGTCTCCATTAGAGTGTTGTTGTTTCTTGTTGTAAATCAAGATCTGGAGCTTGAACAAATGGATGTCAAGACCGCTTTCCTTCATGGGAATCTAGAAGAAGACTTGTACATGACTCAACGAGAAGGATACGAAGATCCAAAGAAGAAAGACTATGTATGTTTGCTCAAGAAGTCGCTATACGGCTTGAAGAAGTCACCTCGTCAGTGGAATAAGAGGTTTGATCACTTCATGAAGTCAAGAGGTTTTGTGAGGAGTGAACACGATCAGTGTGTGTATATCCGAGAAGACAACAACAAGGGGGCAGTGTATCTGTTACTGTATGTCGACGATATGCTGATTGCGTCAAGAAGCATGGCTGAAGTTAAGAAGCTCAAAGAGGAGTTAGGGTCTGAATTCGAAATGAAGGATCTAGGAGCTGCAAGGAGGATACTTGGAATGGACATCTTTCGTGATAGAGTTAAAGGAATACTCAGGTGTCACAGACATAATATGTGAAGAAGGTGTTGGTTAACTTCAGGATGATGGATGCTAAAAAAAATCTGACTCCTATAGGAGCTCATTTTAAATTGGCATCAGTAAAAGAAAGAGATGAGTGGTTGTATACTGATAAGTTCCCTTATTGTTCAGCGGTTGGGAGTTTAATGTATGCAATGGTGGGATCTCGTCCTGACCTTGCATATGGAGTTGGTTTGGTTAGTCGGTTTATGAGTAAACCAGGAGAAGTGCATTGGGAAGCTATCAAATGGCTTATGAGATATCTGAAGGGAACAATGGATCTTCAGATTCATTATACCAAGTCAAAGGAGTTTAGCGTTCAAGGTTTCAGCGACTCAAATTATGCAGGGGATCTAGACAAGAAGAGATCAACGTTAGGGTATGTGTTTACTGTGGGAGACAATGTGGTGAGTTGGAAGTCTCAACTTCAACCAGTGGTGGCGCTATCGACTACGGAAGCGGAGTATATTGCACTCACGGAGGCAGTGAAGGAAGCTATATGGCTCAAAGGATTACTGGAAGATTTTGGAGTGGAGCAGGGACCTATCAAGATATGGTGTGACTCTCAAAGCGCAATTTGTCTATCCAAAAAACAACGTATACCACGAAAGGACGAAACACATGGCTACTAAGTTCTACTTCATCAGGGATATCATCGAGAAGAAGGTGGTAGAGGTGTTGAAGATACACACCAGCCGGAATCCTGCAGATATTTTGACAAAGGTAGTACGAGTGGGCAAGTTCAATGCAGCGTTAGATTTGCTCAAAGTACTTAAAGCTTGAAGAAGCTTTGGCACCGGCCAGACGGTGTAGATCCAAAAGGTGATTCACAGGAATAGAACAATGTCAGGTATGTCTAAGTTAGATTCATGGTGGAGATTGTTAAATGTGAATCATAACTTAGTCATATACTTAGGTGAATAATGAGGCGAGTCTCAGCTTATTAGAACTTAGAGGATTAGTCAAACTTGGTTTTAGTTGGTTTTCCCGGTTTAGTGGAACAACGCCGGTTTGGTCTAAGAGTCTATTGAAGTCCGGTTAAGTGTAAACCCTTGGTGTTGTATAAAAGGGTAAACCGTGAGCTGAGATGTTATCGTTGTTCTTATTCATCTAAGAGGGAGAGAGTTTTAGGTGTAATTCTCAGGTGATCGGAGAGATACACTGGGTAAACATCTCGCTTGTGTCTTTGTTCTTCTCTGATTCTTTATGTGATTCTTGTTCATATTCGATTGAGAGAGAAAGAGAGTTAGAGAGGTGAGAGTTAGTTCCGTGGAAGAGAAACTTGATTGAAACAAATAGGGATCGAGTTGTAACAATTAGTATTACTAAACAAGTACATGGTAATAGGATTTGTAAGTACAATATCCTCGTTAATCATCTGAATTTCTATGAAGATACTTGTTAGATAACCAATTACCCGGTAGCCAAACAAAACATGCCGTATTGGGATCGGCTACTCTGTAGACATATGTTATCCAAATATACACATTAAAATCTTGATGTATAAAAATGTACACCCTCATAAATGTGCATGTGTAGACGCTTGGTATGACCCAGGGTATGACCCAGGGTATGACATAGATGGAAAGTGTATGAGTCTGTACTAAAAGCATCTCCAACCATAACATCAAAATTGGTGTTAAAATTACTATTTGGTGTCACATCAAAGGTAAATCTCACCAAATTTAGTGTTTTCTTGTCCCCTTGGAGTTGGCCTAAGGGTATCTTCTACAAATCCTCAAATTATTTCAAAAGATTTTCAAATCCTCAATATTTAAAATTATAAACAGTAAAACTTCAAAATCTCTATAATTATATATTTAATATGTAACTCTACTAATATTATTTTTGGTACACCTTAATCCTTATAATGATATTTCACTTAAATATTCAAATAAATATTTTTGTATATATAATATTCCTACACAAGATATATAATAATCTTAAAATTAAAATTGTTAATATAGAAAAATACTTGTAAAATATGTATATGTATATGTAATAATTATTTCATAATCGGAATATTTCATAATTTTTCTATATAGTTGATACATTTTTAAAGAAACTAAGGATTTAGTCACTTGATAAAACCAAAATATTTATAGATAATTTGAATTTTCATTTATAGAGTGTATTTATGATTTAGTAATAAAAGTTTAGTGACTTCACTTATTTTTATAAAACCTGATAACTAAAATGTAAAAAGAGAAAGAAAAGTTAAAAATAATTTTGATCTTGTTGAAACAATTCAATCTCAAATCTTCATTACAAATCATTTACTTCCTTCTTTTTTTTTGTAATAAAATCATTTACTTCCTTTTTGTAGATGTCATAAGAGCTGATTGGCCAGAAGGACATGATACAATAGAAAGCTACATTTAAAAATAAATAATATATAAATAAACACATAATAATCTATACTAATAAAATGGACATTTTGAAGCTCATGGGGGCGTCCACATCAGCGTTAAAATCATCTTCAAAAAGATGTCACGTGGCATAATTTAAAGTTTTACATTTTAATATTACTAATTTTCAAAATATGTAAACATACAACAAAAAATTATAAAAAACTATATTAAACATAATATTTTTTACTAAAACAAAGACGGCTCATCTCCATAGTGTAAGATTACCATTTTCACTAAATTATGTATAATTTATAATTTTACATTTTAATATTATTAATAAATATAATTTCGAAATCAATAATTAATATGTAAATATACTACTAAAACAAAGACGGCTCATCTCCATAGTGTAAGATTACCATTTTCACTAAATTATGTATAATTTATAATTTTACATTTTAATATTATTAATAAATATAATTTCGAAATCAATAATTAATATGTAAATATACAACATAAAAATAAAAATACTACATTAAATATATGTAAGATTACCATTTTACATTTAAAAGTCGAAAATATTGATTTAGTTTATAGTCTACATTCTAATATTACAAAAACTAATACATTAAATATACGTAAGATTACCATTTTACATTAATCACTAAAAAATGCGGCTTATCACATAGCGAAACTTTTCTAAAAAGAGAATATTGATTTAATGTATAGCTTTACATTTTAATATTACAGGAAATACTACATTAAATATACGTAAGATTACAAATTTACATTAGAAAATTTACCGTTCTCAGTAAAAATAATAATTAATACGTAAGCATACAATATAAAAATTTGAAATACTACATTAAACATATTTAAGATTACCATTTCACATTAAAATTTTTATCCTTTCTCACCAAAACAATGCAGCTTCTCTCCATTATATAACATTACCATTTCATAAAAAAGAAAATATTGATTCAATGTATAGTTTTACATTATTTTAATATAAAGATGCCACTTGGCATAATTTAAAGTTTTACATTTTAATATTACTAATTTTCAAAATATGTAAACATACAACATAAAAATATAAAAAACTATATTAAACATATGTAAGATTACCATTTTTTACTAAAACAAAGACGGCTTATCTCCATAATGTAAGATTACCATTTTTCACTAAATTATATATAATGTATAATTTTACATTTTAATATTATTAATAAATATAATTTCGAAATTAATAATTAATATGTAAATATACAACATAAAATGAAAATACTACATTAAATATATGTAAGATAATCATTCTACATTTAAAAATCAAAAATATCGATTTAATTTATAGTTTACATTTTAATAGTATAGAAAGTACTAACTACTACATTAAATATAAGTAAGATTACCATTTACATTAATCACTAAAAAATGCGGCTTATCACACCATAGTGAAACTTTTATAAAAAGATAATATTGATCTAATGTATAGATTTACATTTTAATATTACTGGAAATACTACATTAAATATATGTAAGTTTACAATTTTACATTAATAATTTTACCGTTCTCACTAAAAATAATAAATAATACGTAGGCATACAACATAAAAATTGGAAATACTACATTAAACATATTTAAGATTACCATTTCAAATTAAAAAATTTACCCTTTCTCACCAAAACAATGCCTCTTCTCTCCATTATGTAACATTACCATTTGATAAAAAAAAATATTGTCAGTTTTACATTTTAATATTACAGGAAAATCATTATATAAAGAACACAACTTATAGTTTTCTTTCAAACTCAACATCGACGCACACCATTAGTGGCTCTACCAGCAACCCTTCATGTGCTAAAAACATTTGATTTAGACCATGTTTGTTGAGTTAACACTGCGACAATAACCATTGGTACAAAATTTAACAAAAGACATGGAAGAGAAAGAACGGTAATTGGTGTTTTTAGTAACTGATGAGAGAGAAACATGTTCATGGGAAGAGAAAAGGGAGACAAAGGAGTAGATTTTTTATTTAGCATTACGGATACTTCTGGATCTCTTTATTGTTTGATAGTTGCGTTTTCCCGTGTTTCACCGGAACGGTCGGTGAAGAAGACCTTTTAATCGTTCATCTAAGTCGATGCGTTTACTAAACGAACATGACCTAGCATATTAATTTGCTCCTGGACTGAGAACTTGGGAGAGGTTGAAGTTAGATTCTACACACGGCGACATTGGCAATGTGGCGGTTCTATACATAAGAAAGTTGTGGTTGTTGAGAATCTGTCCAAGTTGCAGAGCTCAAAATACTTAGAGAAACGTGTTAGCCTGTTAGATGTCTCGAGGAAAAAAGAACAAACAAAAGAGACATCATCAGGGGCAGTGAAAACTCTGAAAGAAAAATGGAAGTAGAAAAGACAAGTTACCAAGATTAGAGTATACAAAATATTGCAGATGCAAAGTGCTAAGGAGCAAAGAAATGCATTTAAATCAATAAAATTATATAGAGAGACCGAGTTAACAGGAGAGAACGTAACCGAGGTTTTGAACATAAGGGTGATGGAGAAGAATATTACTGGGTTAAAGAAGCTTAACTTAGGTTTGATAGAAGTGAAAGAATCTGATTGAAAAGGAGGTATAGGCTTAGAGTCTGAGAATAAAGTAGAAATAACAAACTCAGAAGCAATGGAAGCTAATTTAACAAGAGTGAAGAATGTAATTTTTTCAAGGGTGCTTAGAATAGAAGTTTCATCCTTCCATCCTTATCTTTAATCAGATCAAAGAGGCGTGGAACATCATCGGTGTCTTCATTTTCTCTTTCAATCTTTGTAAATGATTGGTTTGTTCTCTTGCACAAAGATATTGTAGGAATAATATACTTTTTTGTCGCATGAGGAGTAACTAGGGGAAAGAATATTAGGCTTTAGTAAATAATCAAAACAAATATCTTATAAAAAATCAGGTTTAAAAATTAATAAGACATAATAAAAATAATATTTTTTGTAAAAAATTACATTGAATAAATTGAATTTTGTGAAAATAATTAACAAAGAAAAGTTTATTTAAAATTTACATGATATCATCCAATATATAAAACTACAGATAACTAACAAATATTTATAAAAACGAAAAAAAAATCTATTTACGATATTATTTTGATGTTTCATCAAACCTGACCAATGGAAATAAAAACAAAAGAAATATCATGGATAGTGTTTTTGTGGTTTCCAAATAATCACATTAAAAATTGAAATAAACAAAGCAGTGTTTATTACATAATTAAAACATAATCATTATTATTTTTAAATTAATAAAACATATTAGATATTTTTATTAGTAAATTAGAATTTTTTTTCTCATGACAACACATCATCAAGTTTAAGAAAATTATCGTATTTGGATATTTATCTAATACATTTTATCAATAAAACATGAGTATAATATTTTTTTCTCCAAAACGCTCTAATGAACTGTTGTTCCATTGAGTTAAACCTTTCATTTTTAGACCGTGGTAATTATGATAGTTACAGTAACATAGTCCAGTAACACTTTTCAAATGTCTGATTTTAAATATAAATAATGCATGTTAAATTATATTTTCACAACACAAAATTATGCAAATTCATTATATATTGATAATTTAGCAATCAAATTTATTAATTAATACAAAGTAAAGTTATAAACCTGCACTTAGTTTATAGTTTTTTAATAATCATTTGGAATATTATCCATTTAGAGATTAAAAGTAACAATAAAAAAAAATTATATTTTGGTTTTGACAAACGAATAATTAGTTAAATGATATATCATTATCAAAAATTTGTTTGTATTTCTTTCGACAATGTAAAAATAATATCTAATTATTATAATTCTTTACAATATTAAAGATTAATTAAAAAATTATAAAACACATATATATAAAAGATATATTCGAATATATACTAGATTTTGAAATGTGTTTAGTTGTTTTTTAATTGTTCACCCGCCCGTAGGGCGGGTTTAATCCTAGTCGGTTAAAAAGAAATGATTTTCTCAAAGTGATTATTTTTTAAAAATATTTATTTTTAACATTTGATTATTTAAACATTGATTATTTTATTTCTAAACTAAATATAGAAAAATGATTTTGACTTATATAATTAACCTCTAATTAATTTTGTTGAAAAGGAGAGCATGGATATTTTTACAAGTAGAAAACGTTTCCGGCAACAAACCATGGACGCTCCTAGTTCCGGTGGGTGGTCAGAGCTCCCAGTGGACATCTTGAGATATGTGTTGGAACGTTTGAGTTTTTTTCGATTTCCACCGCGCTAAGATGGTGTGTTTGAACTGGTACTTGTGTTCCAAGCAAACATTAAGTCCAAAATTCAGATCTCCGTTAGTGATGCTGTGTAGAGGGTGGCTGTCGTCTGTACAACCCAGAGGAAGCTACGGTTTACAAGACGACAAGTGATCTTTTAGGGTATCAATTCCTAGGAAACTCAGGTAAGTGGTTCCTTGTGGTAGATTCTAGATCAGATCTCTATATCATAGACGTGTTTAGCCATGAGAGGATCGTACTTCCACGTCTAGAGACACTCATGGGTGGCCTTCATGAGATTCAACGTGTTGGAGAAAACGAATTCAAGGAGAATTTCATTAAACGAGGTACAGCTTTTGCTTGGGGCCATCACACTAGCAAAGACCTTAGAGGTATTGTGTGGAGACATTCTCATACTCTGCTCAATTTGTTATCCTACTTTTATGATATCATGTCTAATCTTTTGACACTGTTAAGTGTTTTAATTTTGAAGTATTTTAAGACTAATGTTTCAAATTTCAAACCATCACTTTAGTAAGCTATAGAGGCTGGTTCCGGAAGAAACTTAATTCAGGATGGTTGAAATGGAGCAGTAATTGTGGTTAGATTGACGAAATTCTGATGGTTATCCATGTGAAAAGTGTCGAGGAGCCACGACATAAACTCTACTGGATCTGATTGCTGGCCTCCTATCTTAAGTCGCTTATTGACAGCTTGCAAGAACTCATGTGGACTCACATGTCCTTTGAAGTTTCGAGCATTCCAAATCTTTCGAGTGAGTTCCCCAAAGCGATGAACAAGAGGTGTCTTGCAATGCTGGTAGTTGTCGGGAATAAAGAAAAAGTTGCATAGAGGAGTAACTCTCATCAACGATTGGATTGTCACGTTCACAAAATCTGTCTTTTGTATCTTGTTCAACCCCACCATTCCCGGAAGATAGTAAGAGCCATCAAGAGCCCTAGACCACTGCTGCTCTTCTACTATATATGTTTGACATTTTTTTGTTCTTTTCAGATTGTAAGTTAAGATTCCGACAGATGTTGTATGTGTTGTGTCCGGAAATATTTATCCAAAAGATTTGATTTTTATTTTTGTAGATAATATTGGGAAGAAAAGGAAAAGGACAAGCTTGGTGATGTCAAAGAAGAAGAGGAAGCTTCTTCCATACAACCCCACCATTGATCCTCAAAGGAGGTTGGAGCAAATGGCATCTTTAGCCACTGCGTTGAGAGCATCCAACACTGAGTTCAGTAACAAGCTTACTTATGTACATAACAAGGCTCTAAGATCTGCGAACAAAGCTGCCCTTGAGAAAGGAGGCATGCAGGTATAGACTCATGTTCTTCAATCACATATCATATGTTTGTGTGTTCATTGCAATGTTGAAAAATTGCTAACCTGTGGTTAGGAATGTAAAAAAAGATTCTTGTTTAACCGATTTTTTTTTTTAAAGAAAATTGGATTGTTTAGACCTGATTCACCGCATTTATACCGATTTTTAAAACACTGATTTAATGTCACACAGGTTCTGTCTAAACAAGATGCAGAGACCTTAGCATTGTGCAAGAACATGATGGACCGTGGTGAATGCCCACCGCTTATAGTGGTCTTTGATCCTTATGAAGGGTACTTAACCTTCTCACTAGCTTCTCTTTTTACTTTTATAATGATATTGAGTTAGATGGTTTTAAAACCTGAAACAGGTTCACAGTAGAGGCTGATAGGTGTATTAAAGACTTAACTATAATCACAGAGTATGTTGGAGATGTTGATTATCTAAGCAACAGAGAAGATAACTATGATGGAGACAGCATGATGACTCTACTCCATGCCTCTGATCCTTCGCAATGCCTCGTTATTTGCCCTGACAAACGCAGTAACATTGCACGCTTCATCAGTGGCATCAACAACCACACACCGTGAGTCTCTTCCTTACCACTTTGGTCCAATAAGGCCATCTTAGCTGGAAACATTCTAGTATTTGCTTGTACTGATTTGTCTTTTATTGGCGTTTTTGTGAAATGTGCAGAGAAGGGAGGAAGAAGCAGAACCTGAAGTGTGCGAGGTTCAACATCAACGGAGAAGCTAGGGTTCTTCTCATATATCTAAAGGGAGCGATTGTATTATGATTACAACGGCTATGAACATGAATATCCAACTGAAAATTTTGTATAACCCTAAAAATTATACATGCAAACTTGTTCAGCAAGAAACCAAAATGGTATCTGGTGTTCTTGACTTCCCATGAATCAAGCCTTACTTCAAGTTGTACCACAACAAGGCTGTTAAATTATCTTTCTCCATTTAATATTTGGCTATGTTATAAAGTTTCAAATATAATAACATTTGTAACATTTATTGTTTTATTTTCATTCGTTTTTTCTTTTTTTATGGATAACCAAAATGGTATCTTGTGTTCTTGTCTTCCTATGAATCAAGCCTTACTTCAAGTTGTACCACTACAGAGCTGTTCAATTATCTTTATATACTTAATTTAAAATTATTTAAGAATAATTATTAATTTATTATTTTTAAGTTAATCATTATTTTCAGTGTTTTAAAAGTTGATTAATATTGTGCTAGTCATAAGCGGATGTACAAATCGGTTAAAAAGAAATGATTTTTTTTTTTCAAAATGATTTTTTTTTTTAAATTATTTCTTTTTAAGATTTGATTATTTCAACATTGATTATCTTATTTCTAAACTAAATATAGAAAAATGATTTTGACTTATATAATTAACCTCTAATTAATTTTATTGAAAAAGAGGGCATGGATATTTTTACAAGTGGAAAACGTTTCCGGCAACAACAAACCATGGAAGCTCCTAGTTCCGGTGGCTGGTCAGAGATCCCAGTGGACAACTTGAGATATGTGTTGGAACGTTTAAGCTTTTTCGATTTCCACCGCGCTAAGATCGTGTGTTCAAACTGGTACTTGTGTTCCAAGCAAACATTACGGCCAAAATTCAGATCTCCGTTAGTGTTGCTGTGTCCAGAAGAGGGTGGCTGTCGTCTGTACAACCAAGAGGAAGATAGGGTTTACAAGACGAGGAGTGATCTTTCAGGGTATCCGTTCCTAGGAAACTCAGGTAAGTGGTTCCTTGTGGTAGATTCTAGATCAGATCTCTATATCATCGACGTGTTTAGCCATGAGAGGATCGTACTTCCACGTCTAGAGACACTCACGGGTGGTCCTCATGAGATTAAGCGTGTGGGAGAAAATGAATTCAAGGAGAATTTAATTAAAGGAGCTTTGCCTGGTTCTTGGGGTCATCACACTAGCAAAGACCTTAGAGGTCTTGTGTGGGTAGACGACAAGAATAAAGACTATGTTGTTGTCTGGAGAGTTGCCAACTGCCAGTACTTAGGGTTTTGTAAGAAAGACGATGCTCATTACCGTGAGATTACAATACATATGGATGTTCCTAGGGAGTTACAAGGCGTTTATGATTTGGTTCTCAAAGGTTACAATCTTTACTTACTCTCCACACGTAAGTACATCCGACATCTTGATTTGTCTGGACATGATAGTGGTGCCAAGGATTTCAGTGTATCATAAGTTTCCAATGGCGATGCCGAGAAGGAGTAAGGCTGATGAGAAAGCAATGTATGGAGGAGATAAGGCCATCTCCTATAGCTATAACATTGGTGTTCCGACATCAGGAGAGCCCTTGTTTCTCTATACTAGAGCTTGTGAACCATCCTCTCAAAGGGATGCTAAAGGGATGCTAAAGACCTAGAACCGAATACCTTGGACACCGTCCTTGTTGAGGTTGATTCTCTAGGTGATGAGGCTTTGTTTTTCGATTTGGGTATCACCGTGCCTGCTGACTGTACCCTTGGTATTGAGCCAAACTCCATCTATTTCACACGCAATGACCGCCGTTTTAATCACATGAAACATCTAACTCCATGCATCGACGTATGTGTGTACAATCTTGCAACAAAGAACATCCAAAGCTTCACCAATCTCTCCTCCAACTTCATACTCAATGATGCCATGTGATTTCTCCCCTCTTAGATTTGTTTGCTTCTTGCCTTGTTATTTCATTTTGTGTTTAATCCTGTAACTAAGACCTTTTTAAAAGTATGTATACATATAAATTATTAATTTATTATTTTAATGAAACCATATATTTACATAAAATTTTTAAAAACATTATTATCTTATTATTTTACCGTGTAAATTTGTAAATTTACCATAGTGGAAGTGGATAGTTTAAGTATAACTATAGCTTATGCAATACTTCATCCATTTTTTATTTATTGTCGTTTTGGGTTTTACACACAGATTAAGAAAACATTTGATATTGCATGCTTTTTTTCTAAAAAACATAATTATCTATACAGCCAATCACATTTCAACCAACAGAAAAATAGTATAGTGATAAAGTTAATAAATTTTGCATTAAAATTATAAAACGATAATTATTTTGAAACAAAAATTTTACTCTACGACGGCTGAACTGAAACGGAAGGAGTAACATCAATAAAGCCTTACTTCAACAAGAAACCCAAATGGTATCTTGTGTTCTTGTCTTCCCATGAATCAAGCCTTACTTCAAGTTGTACCACTACAGAGCTGTTCAGCTATCTTTATATGCTTAAATTTAAAATTATAAAAGAATAACTATTATGTTTAAATTAATCATTATTTTCAGTGTTTTAAAAGTTGGTTTATGTTGCGGACTATAAGCGGATGTGTACAAATCGGTTAAAAAGAAATGATTTTCTCAAAATGATTATTTATAAAAAAAATATTTATTTTTAACATTTGATTATTTCAACATTGATTATCTTATTTCTTAACTAAATATAGAAAATTATTTTGACTTATATAATTAACCTCTAATTAATTTTATTGAAAAATAGAGCGTGGATATTTTTACAAGTAAAAAGACGATTCCGGCAACAACAAACCATGGAAGCTCCTAGTTCCGGCGGCTGGTCAGAGCTCCCAGTGGACATCTTGAAAAATCT
>JABAYD010002983.1:0-15661 GCA_014822095.1 Diplotaxis tenuifolia
TCGTCTATTTCCTTAACTCGTTTTTCTATTAAATTGTTCATGTCGATCCGGTTTACCGGCTTCTACAAAAGTATATATATATATGTCATTTTATTACCATGGCTTAACCAACTTGAGAGTTTGAGGTGGCTCGTGCGCCGTTGCCGTTTGGCTCGGCTTGAGCTTGTGTAGAAGACTTCCGGCCCAATATTTTTTTTTGCACCAAATTACTTTTGATTTATGGTCCATTTCCAAATAAAACAACAATATAATGTTTGTGTCAAAATGCTGCACAGTGCATCTCAAAACGACAAGCAGTTTGTCCATTCGCCCATGATATTTGTAAAACGAGAAGAGAGCGTCTTGAGAAAACGTTTCAGAACTCAACTTCCCTCGATCTTCGCGATATTCTCGTCTACGTGCAGTAACTGGTGCTAGAACTAGGTCTTCTCTGTCTCTTTAAGTATCACCTCTCCTCCTCATTCATTCTTTGACTTTTTTACTTCAAGCAAAACCCAATAAAACCTTCCAGCGTAAGTTTTAGAGAGTGTTTCGTAATATATTAGTTCGTAGAGACATGCACGAGTGAAGCGTAAATCGTCTATAATGGTTTTATCCTTGAACTCTAATTCGTAAATGTCTTGTCCCACTGCGGAACGGATATTAAGAGTTAAGGCAAGAGATTCATCTCGACTCCATCGTCTGTTTTATAAAATTTTTTCTCGTATCTTTTTTTTTCCGATCGTTTAATTTCTTAACTCTGTTCATTTATTACATCGTATGTTTCAATTTGATTTTCCAGTTTTAACAATTTTAACTTTTAATCGCTTTCTGTCTAAAGCTTTAATCGAATTAATATTACGATTTTATATACAGTTTTATGAAAAACTGTTTTGCGATCTGCCTATAGCACTTCCGTGAAATAGTTAAACGATTTCAAACGTATTTTCGATTTGCAAATAGCATCTCCTCGAAAAGTTTCTTCCTTATCTTAAAACGGTTTATGTTTTGCTCTATAGTATTATCGTAAAACATTTTTCATGATTAATAAAATGTTCTATAAATGATTCGTTTCCATGGACGCTTTCTAAAGTGGGCCTATGAAACAATCTAAAATTCTACACAAAACGGTTTTTGCGAATCGCTTTAAGCGAGTTTGCAAAACATTTTCAGACTTAAGTCAATATCATTTGGTGATTTCAAACACTTTTGCGACTTTTAGAAACACAAATGACAATCGATTTTAGACTATTGTTTTATTTAAAATAATATGTTATATGTTGATTGGAGTTCTAATCCGCTTTCATGTTTTCTTTACAGAAAAATACCGGATCTTAATAACATCAATGTTGACCCTACCATTGATACAACTCAACTCAACATTGCAACAACTGATGCAATCGTGACAACCGCTGGAACAATCACAGCGTTAATCACTGCAACCATGAAACCTACCTTACTAGTAGGTAACTTCGCTGATGAAACCATGCGCCGTAGCCTGTTTGGTGTTGATCTTTATCAAACGGGTCCAATTATTCACAAGTGCTCTGGTTGCAGTTTCGACTCTTCTGGTTGTTCATGGTATTATCTCTCAACGATTGATGCCAGAAAAATTTGATGGCAAAGGCTTCAAAACATGGCAGAAAAATATGTTGTTCTTCCTCGCAATGTGTAAGTTGGACAAATTTCATCCAAGAGGATAATCCCATTATCCCACACATGATTGAGGATGTACACACTTTCGCAAGTGTTGACATCTGGGTGCATTCTGACTTCATCTGCAAAGGCTACATTTTGGGTCGTCTCATTGACCCATTGTACCAAGTTTACTGTGAGATTCTAATGACGAAAGAGCTTTGGACATCGCTGGACAAGAAGTACATAGGTGAAGACGCTGGTTTCCATAAGTATGTAGTTTAAAAATTCCATAACTTCAAAATGGTGGATTTAAAACCCATCATGGATTAGGTGGAAGCATTTAAGCTTATTTGCCATGAAATCGTGCTGAAGGAATGTCCATATGCGAAACATTCACAACTCTCAGTTTCATCCAAAAGCTTCCTCCAAGCTATGCAGATTTCAAGAAATACCTGAATCACAAGAAGAAGAAGATGAGACTTGAGGATCTTATTATGAAACTTTAGATGGAAGCCAGAAACCAAAATGATGACAAGCTGCTCCAGACAAAAGAGAACAATGTCAACGTGGCTGAAATGAAAGGTAAAGGAAAGGCAAAAATTACTCGCTCTCCTGCAAAGCCTTCCAAAATAGCTGCAACTTTGAAAGTTTCTGGACAAAACTTCAAGAACAAGGGCATTGAAACAATGCGAATGTGGAGAAATTCAAGGGAATGTGTCACTACTGCCACAAAACTGGTCACAAGACTATTGACTGTCGCAGCAAGATCAGAGATGAAAAGGCTCAAGCAAATTTCACTGAAGAAGATGTCGTTGCAGTGGTGACGGAGGTCAACATGGTTGAAATTAACAACCCTAAGGAATGGTGGTATGACACATGTGTCACCACCAACATTTGCACTGATAGGGTGATGTTCAGCACCTATCAGAAAAGGAAGACTCAGGAGAAGCTGTTCATGAGAAACAAAGCACTCTCCAAGATTGAAGGATGCAGCAAGATGGTTCTGAAGATGACATCTGGACGTGAAGTCACTCTGCAAAATGTGAAGCATGTGCCTGACATGAGGAACGACCTGGTCTCGGGAACCTTGCTCAACAAGAACGGATTCGCCACATCTCTTGAGGAGAACAAGGTCGTGGTTAGGATGAATGGGATGTATTTGGGAAAAATATATGTTAAGGATGGACTAGTCAATATGAATGTAATGATAATCCTTTCGAAAGTCGTAGCTATGAAAGTTTCAATGAATAAAAAAGAGCCAATTTCTTATTTGGTTGAGTCTTTTAATATATGGCATGAAAAATTAGGCTATGTAAAAATCTAAGCTCAAAAAAACGCCCTCACCTCATTTTTAAAAAATTAATAAATCTCTAGATTTAATTTACACTGATTTATGTAATTTAAAATACAGACAAACTAGAGGTGGAAAAAATTACTTTGTGAACTTCATAGATGACTGCACAAAATACTATTATGTATATTTATTACGTAGCAAAGATGAAACCTTAGAAAAATTCAAAGAATTTAAATTAGAATTCATTCGATGAATTCTCTAAAGAACATGGAATAATCCATCAAACTACAACTCCTTATTTACCAGAATCAAATGGAGTTGCTGAATGCAAAAATCAAACTCTAAAAGAGATGATGAATGCAATGTTGCAAGAATATGAGTTACCCCAGAACATGTGGGGGGGGGGGGAGCATTGCTTACCACTAATTATATCCTCAACAAAATTCTACACAAAGTAACTAACAAGACTCCATATGAGTTATGGAAATGTAATACATTCGTATAAATACCTCAAAATGTGGGGTGCTTGGAAAAAGTTGTGGTAACACCACCAAAGAAGGTTGCTATTAGACCTAAAACAGTGGATTACATCTTTATTGGATATGTACATAATAGTAATGCCTATCAATTTCAGGCACATAAATATGAAATTTCAGATATCCATGAAAATACAGTAATGAAATCAAGAAATGCATCTTTCTTTAAAAATATTTTCCATGCAAAAAACAAATTTCAAAATGAACTCGAGAAGAAAGAGACAATGACAAAGACTCAGAAACTGAGACAAACATCGAGTCATTTACAAATGATATTTCCGAAGATGAAAAAGTAGAATCTAGAAGGGGCAAAAGAACTCGAAAAAATCTTATGGAAAATATTTAGTAATAGCTTTTTTAGTAGAAAATGTTCCAAAAAATTGGCAGATGCCTTCATTAGAAGTTCCATTTTGGAACGAAGCTATCAGAAGTGAATTCAATTCTATCATGTAAAAATATACATGGTAGATAACATATTTAGCACCTGACTGCAAAGTATTAGGGAACAAATGGATAATGACACAAAAACCTGGTGGAAAATACAGATCTAGGCTTGTAATTTAAGAATTTAGAGACAAAGAAGGTTTGATGATAGCATATTAATACATATTGACACATATTGATCCAGTAACGAGAATAACATCAAAAGACTGATGATAGCAATCGCAGCCTTAAGAGACCTAGAAATCTATCAAATGGATGTAAAACCATTTTTCTAAATGGTGATTTAGAAGAAGAAATTTACATAAATCAACCTTAGAGTTTTGTCATTTCTGAACAAGAAAAAAGTATGTTGACTTGTAAAGTCACTTTATGGGTTTAAACAAGCTACTAAACAATAGCACGGAAAATTTGACAATACAATGGTGTCAAATGGTTTCAAAAGTAATGAATGTGATAAATGCATATGCTACAAAACTACCAAAAATTCATATGTTTTGCTATGTCTATATGTAATTAATATGCTCATTATTAGAAGCAATAAATACATTATCAATAAAACAAAGAACATGCTCAAAAGAAAATATGAGATGAAATACTTGGGATTAGTATATGTAATTTTTGGGGTTAAAGACAAGAAATTCAAACAGAATTACATTAACTCAATCTCAATATGCTCAAACAATATTAGAGAGATTTAAAAATTAATCTAATAATACGGTAAAAACACTGTTAGATCCCCAAATGCACTTGACAAATAATTCAGGTGAAGCGGTTTCACAAAACGAGTATGCACGTGTGATCGGAAGTCTCATATACAAGTAATCCAGGTCATACACACTGGAAAGCTATAACAAGAGTACTCAATTGCGTACGCTACCCCAAAGATTTTAGACTCTACTCTGGTAAAGAACCAGCAATTTTAGAAGGATATAATGATGCTAACTATATATAAGATTTTAAGAACTCAAAATCCACAAGTAGATATATCTTTACATTAGGAGAAACATCAATATCATGAAAATCTACCAAACAAATAGTTCTAGCCAGATCCACCATGGAATTTGAGTTTACAACTCTAGACAAAGCAGCAGAAGAAGCTGAGTGGCTTAGAAATTTTTTGGAAGATATTCCCATGTGGGAGAAACCTGTGCAAGCTATACGCATACATTGTGATAGTCAATCGGCTATAGCTCGGGCTCAGAATAATCTCTACAATGGTAAATCTCGTCACATCAGAAGACGACATAAAACCATTAGACAACTTATCTCAACTGGTGTAATTACAATATACTACATCAAATCGATTGACAACCTAGCGGATCCATTTACTAAAGGTTTGCCACGAGATGTTGCTGCTAAATCATCAAAAAGAAATGAGTTTAAAGCTTAAACAAATGAGGATACTTGACTGCAACCCTACCTATCGTGACTGGAGATTTTACGAGGTAGGTTCAAAGGAAACAAAATCTAACCAAAGCACTTGCGACAAAGTAGTCTCTTCCTAACTTCTATGATGTTAAAAGTGCTAATGGATGTGAAAAGGATAAACATAAGCTTTTACTGATTCCATATGTTCTTAAGTGGAGTATTACTTAATACTTTTCATGGTCAATCACCTAATGAGTGTGAAATGTGGCCGTTTCTAGGAGAATGAATGCAAGGTTATATTCTCTAAGTTCACTCATGAAAACCAGGAATAGTTCAGGGCCACAATGAACACAATAGAGAACTAAGTTCTACGAGAAAATGAAGCTGTGTTATGCATGTTGTCTCGGTTTACATAGAACACCGGTTAATTCAAGAAATCATGTTCACCTTCTGGTAAAGTAAACCCGAATATTAACTCAGAGTGGTTAAGGCTTCAAAATGCCACCAACTTAAACACAATGACTTTTTTGCAAACACTCTCTATATGTAATGCAGCTCAACCTGTGACTACACCGAGATCGCTTCCAACTCCTCTTCCAAATTGGATATTTTCCTTTTATCTTTAGTTAGCTTTTTCCTTTTATTAAGTTTTACGTTTTATATTAGGAAAAAGAAAGTCATTAATCCCTTTAGGATTATGTCTTTCTTAGTTATTATATATAGATATCTCATCGATTGTTAAGACACACAGTTGAATAATAAAGATTTATAAGTTTTCATAAGAGCTTTTGCAAAGCACTGCAAAGAGTATTCGCGCTCTTCAGAGCTTTAACGAGCACTGCAAAGATTATTCACGCCAAAACCATTGTTTACGAAATTACCTTCTTTCACAAGTTACCGAGTTCAAGATCAAACCCTTGATCTTTGACTTATATAGCTTTTTCTCTCCATCAATTGGTATCAGAATTATATTTTTTTGGGAAAAAAACTTCGTGTTTTCAATGGTAAAGAAAACATGTGGTGCTATTGGTGACAGCCGGGATCACACTCCGAAGGAAGCCACAACGGAAGTCATGGATCTTCGAAACCTAATTATTGAAGCGCATATAGCGAATCAAGCCTCCATCCAAAAAACTCAAGCCTCCATCCAACAAACTTAAACCTCCATCCAACAACTCGGCGACACGGTGGGAATTCTAGCAGCCCGTATCGACGCCTTAACAACGGCGTTAACAGTTCACATAAACCCTCAAGTCCACTCGTCGTAAATGCTCCCATACCACCGGAACACAAAAAAATTCCCGCACTACCTAACCAACGCCATTTACCATTACAACAACATCAGAAACTCGAGAATCGACGTCACAATCAGAGAGATGACGAGAGAGCACAGCCAACTCATTCATATGACGATGAAGAGCTTCATCGTCAAGTCTATCTTCAAGACCTTCGACGACATGATAACTATGATCACCGTAGGGAAAATAGCTTTAAAGTTGATATACCCGAATGCCATGGTAGCCTTCGTGGAGACTATCTCATCGATTGGTTAATATCAGTTGAAGAAATCCTCGAGTTTAAGAAAGTTTCTCTAGTACGGCGTATCTCACTCGTCGCAATGCGATTTCAAGGACATGCCGCAACATGGTGGAAACAACTCAAAACTACTCGTGCTTGTACCGGTAAAGCTCCGATTCAATCATGGGATAAACTCACTAAGCATCCGCGTCAGACCTTCTTGCCACACAATTATGAGCATACTATATACACAAAATTACAAAACCTTCGACAAGGTAGTCGCAGTGTTGATGAATATAGAGAAGAATTTGCCTTGTTACTAACTCGAAGTGAGATTAACGACAGTCAAGTTCAGCTTGTATCTCGTTTCATTGGAGGTTTACGGCCATAACTTCAATCGGCGATGGCTCATTTCGACCCAACCACAATTGGGGAAGCTAACCGTTGCGCGGCATCATTTGGACAACAATCTCGTACCTCCAATTGGAATTCATCATCAGCTCGCACCAAATCTCAAGATCAGATTGGTAACAGCACCTCCGCCAGCTCTTTCAAGGAACGGGAGACAAGACGATCAATGGCTCCACACCAATATTTTCGTTCAACCTGCACCATTAACATTGTATATGCAGTTTTCTCATTGATTCGAGAAGTTCGAGGAATGTAATTTCTGAAGAAGCTGTGGACAAGCTAGGACTTACCCGCACAACCCACCCATCACCAAACACTTCCTGTTGGCTCAATGAAAATTCCAGTCTACGTATTAGCCAACGAGTTCGTGTGGCATTTTTCTATTGGTCCTTACTACAAGGATCTTATATTTTGCGATATCGCCCCAATGGAAATTAGTTACTTATTGTTGGGAAGATCGTGGGAGTATGATCAAAAGGTCATTCATTTTGGAGTGGAGAATACGTCTCAGTTCACTTGGGATTCACAAAAGATCTTGCTCTTTCCCTCGAATGATACCTCGTCACTGAATCCACCATTATCGTGCACTACTCCTTCCGCTCCAACTCCACCCACCGTTCGGAAATCTTTAATATGTTCTTACGAAGCTTTCAAATCAGAACTCCGCTCCGAAGGTAGGGCGTTTGCTCTCATACCCGCGAACACCTATCCTGTTCTCACCACTTCGATACACAAAGATATTACGACCGTTCTAGACGAGTTTCAGGACATATTTTTGGTGGACTTACCCACATCCAAACCTACACTTTGTGATATTCAATATCATATTGACCAAGTGTCAGGGGAAACACTACCTAACCGTACTCACTACATGATGAGCCCTGATGAACACGAGGAACTCCACAAGTAGGTAGACGATTTATTGCGCAAATGACACATCCGTGAAAGCTTATCTCCTTGTGCGGTTCCAGCTCTTCTCATTCCCAAGAAAAATGGGACGTGGCATATGTGTGTTGATAGTAGAGCTATTAACAAGATAATCGTGCGTTACCACTTTCCGATACCTCGTCTCGATGACCTTCTAGACCAAACCGGCTCTGCGACAATTTTTTCTAAAATATATCTGAAGAGCGGTTATCATAAAATACGAATCCAACTTGGGATGAAGGGAAAACGACATTTAAAACCCGCGAGGGCTTATTTAAGTGGCTTCTTATGCCTTTCGGACTTTCGAATGCACCAAGCACTTTCATGCGTATCATGAATCAAGCTTTAAGACTGTTCACTGGGAAATTGGTCTTGGTGTACTTTGATGACATACTCATCTTCAGTTCCTCCATTGACGATCACTTATCTCACTTAAGTGATGTTCTTCATGTCCTCCAACGGGATCAACTTTTTGCCGTAAAACATAAGTGTGAGTTCGGTGTTCCTGAGATTTTATTCTTAGGGTATGTGGTGTCTGGTAAAGGGTTAGCGATGTACCAATCTAAGGTCGAAGCAGTTCGCTCATGGCCGGTTCCGACAACCATCTCGAAAGTCTGGAGCTTCCATGGCTTGGCTTCTTTTTATCGTCGGTTTGTTAGCCATTTTAGTACTATTATGGCACATATTACCAGTTGTATGAAGGAGGGTCGACTTCTGTGGACACCCGAAGCAACCACAGCATTCGAACTCATCAAAACAAAGCTCACAACTGCTCATTTTCTCGTGTTACTAGACTTCTCGAAAACATTCGAGCTCCCTAGTGATGCATCCAAACTTGGGATAGGTGCATTTCTCAGTCAACGGGGTCGGCCGATTGCTTTTTATACTGAGAAATTGGCTGGTGTCCGTTCCCGTTGCAATACATATGACATGGAATTCTATGCGATCGTCCAGGCTATCAAACACTGGTGCCACTACTTGGTTCATCGAGAATTTATTCTTTTTACGGATCATGATGTTTTACGCTGTCTTGATAGCCAAGCAAAAGTTTCCTCTCGTCATGCCTCATGGATCGCATATTTACAACAGTTTACCTTCTCTATTCGCCATCAATCGGGAAAATCCAACCAGGTGGCTGATGCATTAAGCCGACGAAATAACATCCTCACTTCGATGCACACATCGCCATGGGCTTCGCCGTGTTAGCTGACTTATATCCAAAGATCGTTTTTAGCCGAGCCTTTATAGAAGCATCGACAATAATTTCCAAAGAGTATACGCTACATGATGGTTTCTTAGTTTGCGGTTCTCGTCTTTGCATCCCGAAGTGCAGCCTTCGTTTAAAGATCATACAAGAACTACAAAATGAGGGTCAAGTAGGTCGAGACCGCCACTATAACTCACCACGTCTTCTGGCCATCAATGCATCGGGACATAGAGCGTTTTGTTCAGCGTTGTCACGTTTCCAAATGCAAATCCTCAAATGCTGGTTTATATCTCCCCTTGCCTCTTCCGACGCAACCGTGGTCTGATATTAGCATGGATTTTGTCATTGGCCTTCCACGTACTCAAAGAGGTCAGGATTTTATTTTTGTGGTTGTCGATAGATTCTCCAAGATGGCCCGATTTGTTCCATATAAAAAGACTTATGATGTTGCCACTATTGCGATTCTCTTTTCCGTGAGATTTATAAGCTTCATGGGTTACCATTCAAAATTGTGTCGGATCGCGACACACGGTTCTTGGGTCTTTTTTGGCGTTTGCTTTGGAAGTTACTTGGCACAAGTCTTGATATTAGTTCCACTTATCATCCCCAAACCGACGGACAGACGGAAGTCACTAATCGTTCTCTTGGGAATCTACTTCATGGTTTGGTTGGAGACAATATTAAAAGTTGGGATAATAAACTGTGCTAAGCGGATTTTTCTCATAATCACGCATTTAACCGTAGCTTAGTTTTTTCCCCTTTAAAGTGGTTTATGGCGTCACTCCTTGTTCTCCACTCGATCTTTCCACACTGCCCGATAGAACTCGAGTTCATGGGGACGCAATTGATTTTGTTTCCGACTTAAGCGATGTTCATCATCTGGCCGTCAACAATTTATAAAGCTCGACAACACGTTATAAGCATGATGCCGATAAGAAGCAAAGTGAACTGATTATTCAACCAGTTGATCTTGTTTGGGTCGTCCTCATCAAGGAGCGTTTTCCAGTCCGACAATACAACAAATTAAAGTAAAAAAAAGATTGGACCAGTGGAGATTCTTGAGCGCATTAATCCTAATGCTGACCGGGTGCGCCTTCCTGCTCATTTGCGGACATCTGACATTTTCAATGTTTAGCATTTCTTTCCATATCATGGTGAGAATAACGTCTTAAATTCATGGTCGGATACTTCCAACCCAGCGGGGCCTGATGCATCTCAACCTGTGACTACACCCGAGATTGCTTCCAGCTTCTCTTCCAAATAGGATTTTCCTTTTATCTTTAGTTGACTTTTTCCTTTTATTAAGTTTTACGTTTTATATTAGGAAAAGGAAGTCATTAATCCCTTTAGGATTATGTATTTCTTAGTTATTATATATAGATACCTCATCGATTGTTAAGACACACAATTGAATAATACAAATTTATAAGTTTTAATTTGAGTTTTTGCAAAGCACTGCGAAGAGTATTCGCTCCCTTAAAAAGCTATAACGAGCACTGCGAAGAGTATTCGCGCCAAAACCATTGTTTATGAAGTTAACTTTGTTTACAAGTTACAGAGTCCGAGATCAAACCCTTGATCTTTGACTTATATAGCTTCTGCTCTCCATCAATAAGTATGTTTAGTCTAGTCAGGATTATAATAAGTATAGTTGTTTAAAGTCTATCGAATCTACGTATAGTCTGCATATGTTTAGACTCATTTCTATTTATGTAAGGATTGTTGGAATTAATTCTAAAACCCAGTGGCGTTAAAAAAAATTGTGAAAAGAAATGTGATGAACTAAAGCCCATAATAGGCTAAATGTCAACTTGACATTGTGCAAAGTCCCACATCGGAAAACAAATGTATGAGAGAGGAGTATATATATGTGATCTTATTACCATGTCTTAAACAGGTTGGGAGTAGAGGTGGTTCCCCACGCTCGCGCTGCATTCCGGCCAGCTCGCAGAAGGCCTCTGGCCCAGTAAGATTCTTTTTAGACCAAATTATTTTTGGTTTTTGGCCCATTTTTGTGTAAAAAATAGCATGTTTGTGTCAAAACACTCTGTTGTGCGTCTCAAAACGACACGCAGTTTGTTTGTTCGCCCCAGTTTTTTTTGTCCGCCGCCCAAGATATTTTTAAAACGAGGAGATCATTTTCAAGAAGAAGTTTTGAAACTCAACTTCCCTCGATCTCCGCGAGATTCTCGCTCATGTGTAACAACTGTTGCGGGAAGTGGGTCCTTTCCATCTTTTAAAATATCGCCTCTCTTCCTCATTCATTCTTTAACTTTTTCACTTCAAAAAAAACCCAACAAAATCTCCAGAGTAATTTTCAGAAAGTGTTTGTAGTATATTAGTTCGTAGAAATATTCACAAGTGAAGCGTGAATCGTCAATAATGGTTTTATTTTGTGACTCTAATTCATGCATGTTTGTCTCACTGTAGAGTGAATGTTACGAGTTAAGGAAAGAGATTTGTCTCCACTCCATCTTCTGTTTTATAAAACCTTTTCTCGTATTGTCTTTCCGATCGTTTATTTCCTTAGCTTCGTTTATATATTACATTGTATGTTTCAATTCAGTTTTCCAGTTTCAAGAGATAGAACTGTGAGCTTGGATCAACAGGTCTGGTGTTTCCGTTCTGAAGAAGAAACAATATAAAGATTCAATGGAACACTGGCAAGGATATTATTAACTGGACAAAGCAAAAGCTCTAAAGATAGAATGAGATTCTTGTTGATAATCAGCGAAACAAAAGCCATCAGAAGTACAAGCACTTCCCTAATCAGAAATTTAAAAACTAAACGGAGAATCATCATAAAAACAACAATTAGGAATCTGCAGACAATCTGTGTCAAATGCTAGGGATCTGTAATGTGAAGCGTAGCAAATGTGGTAAAAGCAGTAAATTGAGATGATATAACGATTATATTTAGATTGATAGAACTGTATTACCTAAGCCAAACCAGAGCTAAGGTGGTAAGTTGATCCAAGTTTATAATACGTTCTCCAAAGCCAGAAGTACAAAACCAGCTTTAAACAGCTATCTTTCTTTAGCCTCCAGCTTAGCCAAATTATCTCCTAATCTTGCTTATAAAAGGCTACTTATATGCCACCGAAATTGCAAACCCATGATAAAAGACATAAGCATTGACTGCATGATCACGGAGACAAGCAGCATTGTTGCAAAACTTTGGTATACAACCATATACTTCCCCTGAAAATTGTCATAGGAGTAAAAGGAAAAGCACATCAGGGCATGGTGCGGGGAAACAATGTAAGCACATATCTTACTAGATAATGAAAACATAAATAGTTAAGTTCTGAAACCACGAAAATGTCAAAATAGACAGCTGAGTCCGGTTTGGATCAAACAAAAGAAGAACAACATCTACAAAAGAGAGAGATGTGATAGAGAACAGTTTTATGTGCAAAAGTTTAGTCCAATCCTAAGAAATCACCAACAACCTCCTTTGTATACTTGCTTGCATAAATATACAAGTCAAGAACACACAAGCTGAAAGTATATACCTGTCCAATGATGTGACCAGATAGGGTATCAGTGAGGAAACTATCGCCAGATAAGAAAGGTTAAAGAAAAAGACGCCGAACGTATCGAATCCACGACCACAAGGTTAAGAGCCTTGCGCTCTACCAACTGAGCTAGACAGGCTAAGTAGAAGATATCTTTAAACTAATCTTATATTCACAATACAAATTCTATATTTGTCACTTTTACCCCTGTGGTGCGTGACTTTGAACATTGCAGATACAGGGACCAAGACTTCAGATTCGAGTGCACTTCAGAAGATAAAGTGAAAAGATGAGGAGACTCTTCATATTTTCTGGAAGCTATCTTCTGGTTTGAAAAAGTCAAGAGGTTTCTGTGTATAAAATATGTTTATTCAAAAGTTAAAAACATCCATACGTATATAAGTATTTTAGCATTTACATAATGAGAGGGCATTCACTAAACAGCCACAACATCTCAAACAGATTCATAAAAAATCGTGTTTTTCAAAGATCCAACATCAAGTTCCACAAACTTTGTAACACTAAAACAATAAGCAGTAACAAACGTCATATTTTCTGAAGCTATCTTTTTGTTTGAACAAATCTTCGTTTCTACAAGTTTCTTTTGTGCTGTATAGTCTTAGTAGATGGAAGCTCGGAGTTTTCAGCATCTACAGTATGGTTATTCAAAAGCCACCACGGACATGTTAGGCAATGTCTCAAGAAGATTTCAGGATCAAATTGGCTCCTATAAAACATGTGTCTAGTTGATTCGAAAACCTTCAAGCTTCTCACTCAACATTAATATAAAATCTAACGCAAATTGAGCTGTTTTCCAACAGTTATCAGCTTATAGATCCATAAAAGACGAGACTTTCAGAAATCCAGTACCAAGTACACAACTTTTATAACAGTTACATATCTTATACCTCAAAAAAACTTGAAAACAACAAGCAGAACCAAAGCTAAGATCCTCAAAAGACAAAACCTTTGAAGTGTTTCAAAGCTCGTCTTCATCTCTCAAATACTCTCCAATATCAGCTTGATGAAGCACAACGATACCATTCGGATCCAACTTCCGACAGTCCTGAGTACTCTTCGCCGCAATACCAAACCCTAACGGAACATCAGACATCGAGAAGACAACAACTCCATCTCCAGGGACAATACTATCAGTAATCCTCCCTAACCCTCCTTTCAACACATGGTTCCCGTAGAGAAACGACATCTCCGAGGTGGGTTTCAGCCATACCTTGTGTTTCGCGTTCGCCGCCAAGAGATTGAGCGACATGATCGTCAGGTGGAAGCTCCCCGCGTGAGTGTACTTCCCGATGCAGGTTCCCAGCGAGACTAGGTTTTTGCGGGAAATGTTTGTGGTACGCTTCACGAGAGACTCGCTTATGTAGTAGACTCTGTTCTTCTGGAGGCGGAAGCAGTAGCGGCCGGGTTCTGGCTCGGGTCCTTCGTGGGAGGGGTTCTCCACGATGTTCTTGAGGTTGTTGCCCACGAATTTGAAGATCTTCTCGAAGACGACAGTCGTCTCGTTCTCGTCTAAAGGCCTCATCTTTTGGGAAGAGGGATGATGGTTGGGACAAGGAAGCGCTCTCTTTTGTCTTGGGGTTTTGGTTCTTTCTTTTTAGGGTTTTATAGCATGAGCATTGCTGAACTCCTCTTTGGTTCACCAACTTTTTTTTAATATTTTTTAGTGGACTCATGAATAGTTAAGAACCCGAACTTACGGTTTTCTGCATTAGTGAACCCGAAGAAGGAGTTCATAGAAATAAAATAATAATTTTAATTTAAAAAAATTTTAAAGATGAATAAAATATGAAAACATATTATTAAAATTATGAAAACATTTTATTCAATACATTAAAAATACATTACATAAATTGAAAAATAGAAAAACATACATAACTTATTTATTAATCTTCATCACCAAACATTTTCCACTAAATCAGCTTTCAAACGAAGATGCTTGTGGCCATCTCGAACTTCTGTCCGCATGGCTAACATATCAGGGGTGACATTAACACTATCTCTGCTTCTCGCCTGCGAACCTCTGCTAGACTCTCCTGTCTCAAACTCAGATGTATCAATTAGAGCGTATCCGTCTCGTTCATCCTCCACTATCATATTGTGCAATATGACACAAGCTATCATTACTTTTCCTATCCTTTCCTTGTCCCATTGTAGAGCTGGTTTCCTAACAATTGCAAACCTCGATTGCAATACTCCAAAAGCCCGTTCGACATCTTTTCTGGCGGATTCTTGTTTTTCTGCAAATTTCTGTGCTTTAGGACTTTGAGGAAGTGAGATGGATTGGATAAATGTTGCCCATGGAGGATAAATGCCGTCGGTAAGATAGTAGGCCATACGATAAGTGTGGTTGTTGACCTTGAACTTCACTTTAGGGGCTCGACCATGTAAGATGTCATCAAAAACTGGAGACCGATCAAGAACATTGATATCGTTGAGGGTACCTGGTAAGCCGAAAAATGCGTGCCATATCCAAAGATCTTGTGATGCCACGGCTTCTAAGACAATTGTCGGCTTTCCCGAACCACGTGTGAACTGACCCTTCCAAGCTGTTGGGCAGTTTTTCCACTCCCAGTGCATACAGTCGATGCTGCCTATCATCCCCGGAAACCCCCGTACCTCTCCAATATCGAGTAATCGTTGAAGATCCTCGGCTGTAGGTCTTCGTAGATACTCATCTCCAAAGCATTGTATTATTGCATCAGTGAATTTGGCCAAACACAAACGTAATGTACTGTCAGCCATCCGGAGATATTCGTCATATGTATCTCCTGACTGCCCATATGCGAGCATACGTATCGCT
>JABAYD010002990.1:0-11574 GCA_014822095.1 Diplotaxis tenuifolia
TTTTTGGGTACTTTTTGGTTCTTAAATTTATTATCCGAACCGAACCGAACCCGAAACTATCCGAACCGAACCGAACCGAACATATGTCAAGTAGTATATGGATCTTCTAAACCCCTACCCGAACTACCCGATACCCGAAATACCCGAACCGAACCGAACCGATACCCGAAATGCCCAGGCCTAGTTAAAACTGCTTAATTGGTGAACTGGCCGATTACTCTGTCATTTGATTATCTAAACCGATTTGGTTTTAATCGCGGTGATGACTTATCGTCGAACATGGGATTTAACTAATTGGGAATGACATTAATTAGGTTGTTTAACTTATCAAAATAACAGATATATCCTTTATCTATTATTTATTTATAAAACATCTCCTTAAATAAAAATAGTTTTTAATGCATTTCTAAAAAAGAATCATAAGTTGTTAAAATAGAAATTCAAGTTTTATCATGTTTCTAAGATGAGATTTTCAGGAAACGAGTTTGCTATGTGTTTTCACATGTTCACAGAAGATTCTGATTCTGAAACTTATCTGAAACATAAAACATACATTCAACCAAGTTTCTATGCAACTCCTTTAAACTCTTTAAGTATTAGATTATTTTTTCATAAAATACTTTTATCAATTTTTTAATATATATTGTTACAGTAATTTTATTACAACTAAATAACAATACAAATATAGAAAAAAAAATGAATATATGTAGGAGAATTTGTGAAATAGTAAAAAAAACTATAATTAGAATTTTAGAGGGAGAGTAGAGAGAGAAAGGAAGAGAAAGAAGGGGATTTTGGCTACTAGCTAATTTGTTTTTTTTTCTTAGCTATAGGATGAAATTCCTATATACGTATCTTGGATTGAATCTTTCAAACAATTTTTTTTAGCATTATATATAGTTAGTTATTCACAAAATTTCAATTCTATTTTCTTGATAATTTCCGTTTTGGATTTTGTCCGAACAAACACTAGACTCAACTTGACTTTAGTTTCCTAGTCGAATCCAGTTAAGAGACACTGACATATAGGGTACTTTGACAAAAAAAAAAGACAATGCAAACACAAAACAGTCTGCTAATGTCAAATATGAAACAGCAAGAACATCATGTATCTAAAGCTTCAAGTAGTCAAGTTTAAAAACAGATAAAATATTTCATGAAGACCAGGTTCATAAAAGGGAAAACAAAAGAAAATGTCGCTAAGACAGATAAAAATGTCCAAAACGTTTCAAATCAAAACTAAGAAACCACATCCACAGTCCCTCAGATAGACCAACAAACCAGCCTGAGAACAGTGAACGAAATAGCAAAAATCATTCAAGAACGGTGACTTGTTCCCACTCTCCATCAACAGCCTCTTTCCACACCGTCACGTTGTTATTCCCATCGGACACAGCTAACATGTTACCTGTCAACGACCAAGACACTCGCCACACCGGAGTCATAAAGTCCTTCAGAACCTTACCTTCCCACTGCTCCCCTTCTTTCCCCACTGTCCATATGATCACTTTCCCATCCTGTGAACCACTAGCTATGGTGGACTTAGGGAGACCCAAGTTCGGTGCCCAAGCCACATCACGGACCCAATCAGTGTGCATTTGAAGAGCAGGAAAGCAATCCATCTTCCACGACCCGTTTGAGAGCTTCCACACTTTCACAGTATTATCACACCCACCAGAAGCTAGCTTGTAAACCGGATCAAGTAACCCAGAGCTCACAAGGGCACCGGGTGCAGTGGCTGGTGCCCATGAGACTGAAGTGACTCCAACAGGATGCGCTTGGTCAATCTTCGCTGTGTCCCAACCACCATCAGCACGGCCTGTGAACACTGAAATGTTCCCGTCTGATGACCCACAAGCCAAGGACAGTCCGAGCTCATGAGGAGCCCAAGCAATGGAGTTGACTGAGGATTTATGGTCGGTGAAGACATGAGCTTGGGTCCATTGGTTTTGGTTTCCTTCTTTCCAGAGTATGACCTGACCATCGTAGGAGCATGAAGCAAGGTACGATCCAAACTTAGGGTGGGCCCACGCAACCTGCCAGACAGGACCACGGTGGCCGGTTAATGTAGCTAGGTGCTGGGATCCAACGTTGTTGCTTGCGCCTGTTATCTTGATAGTGCAGTCAGATGAGGCAGTTGCAACTCGCTTTCCGTAGTAATCCATTTGCACATCATGGACCATGTCCTCATGACCTGTTTCAATCTTCTGACCCGGCATGTTTCCGGAATGAATTTCTGTGCTTCATAAAAGTCAACATTGTATAAACTTGGTTGATAAGAACATATGAACAGCGTATCTCAAGTCGCACATGTAATCACATTATTATATAAAACCAAGAAGATCATATGATATGATTTATGAAATAGCACGAAGTTTCTGTCAGAGACTGAATATACTGTAAGAGTCAATTTACAGAGATCAGTTTCAACCTCAACTAAAAATCAACGTTGCAGTGGCGAATTACACAATACCAGATTATAGATTAACAAGGAAACCTAAGATCCAAACTCTAGCCGCAGATCGGACTCGATTCACACACGAAGATCTAAGCTAAGATATCGAACCCAAAGCAGAATGGTTGGAATTGGATCCATTGCAGAAACGGGATTCAATCAGACGGATCACGAGGTCGGAGTCACAATACAGAACAGATCAAACGTAGATCGATAACGCTATGAGGAATCAATCACAGATTCGAACAGAACCCTAGCTTAGATTTGCCAAGACAGTCCAGGAAATCGGGGGAGAGAAGAACGCAATTCGCAGAAACAACTCAGGGAAGGGATGGCGTACCTGAAGGAGCGGTTAATCGTCTGAGACACGCCGGAGTGTGAGGTGAAGAAGAAGATCGACGGAGAAGAAAACGCTAGGGGGGGGGGGGGAAAGCGATAGATAGCTCTTTTTGGTTCTTAAGAAAAATGAAAAATAGATCTGGCGAAATAACAGAGTACAATCTAAACCGTAGTCCAGACTCTAAACCGGGTGGGTCAAATTATAATACCGGATAGAGATTAGATATATCTTATTAATTATGGGCCTTAATTTCTCGACCTGTTTTTAACTCTTTTTTGGTTCTAAATATGAAGGTGATTGAATGGGTTGTAACTAATGATTTTAGTTTTGATTTTTATATACACCTATATAAATTACTGGTCATCATTTAAGTAGTTTTTAAAGGTAAAAAAACTTTATTTTTTAAAGTAAAAAATATAGATGCAAGCTTGTTGTATGAATTTTATTTAAATTTATTTTCATTTAATTTCTACATTTACGTTAACCACAAATACATCAAAAAATTTAATAACTAAATTTTATCATAACATTTATACAATCCAATCAAACATTTCTATATCAAGCAAAAACAAAGTAATCTAAATTGTAGTCTAGATTAAACCGTATGGATCCAAATAGAGAATTGGATGGAGATTATAGTCAGCTCTCTTTCTACGTTACTTTTTTGCTATTGGTTTTCTTTTCTTTATTTTTGTCTTTCACAAACTATATCGAATAGAATTTAAAAAGAGAAATTGGATTGTATAGCTACAAAACAAACAATAATTAAGTAACTAACTTTAAAAAAAATACTTCCATAATTTGTATAATATATACTATATTGCCCTTACTCTCCGGTTAATGAAAGAGAAAAATATCTTTTTCTTCTTTTATTATAAACTACTACTATTTTTCTCTTATTTTCGCCACTTTTCTTCCATCACCATTACAATATGATTTTCACCGACTCCATCGCCACCACAACCACCTCCATATCTATAATTTTTGATATTATGTCGTATTCGCTTCTGAAATTTACAGACCACGATGGCGTTATGGATGACACGTCCTCGTTTGTCATGTAAGTTCACAGTTGTACCATGTTATTTGAATAGGAGAATGTAAGTTCACAGTTGTACCATGTTATTTGAAATGGAGAATTCGTTATCTTATTCATTGACCATAAGGTTCTTTTATATAAGGACTAGTGGTTTTCCGGCGCTACGCGCCGGGTTCATATATTTTATTTTTAAATAAATTTACAATTTATTTTTAAATAAATTTACAATTTATTTTATGGTTTTAGTAAAGAAAATATGTTCAAAAATATGAAGATGAGAAAATATGTTGAAAAAATTATAGTTCTATTTGATTGTTGCTATTGACTATAGTGTATAACTTTTTTAAAAATTGTTTAGTTTAAAGTGAAATAACATAAGTGGTTATGACTGACCAATTCAATAAAAGTAGAATAAAAAGTCTATAGACTCTTTCAGATAATGTTATGTGAAATTATTTATTAGTAATATTTAGTGTTTATTTTTTGAGTGGTTCAAAAAAACTAAATATTTGGTCAAATATGCGTAAAACTCTTAACCGCACATATGTCATTGTGCGTTCCCATCTAAACCATTCGTTCAACTTGACTCACCAATAGAATCAAGGGAATTTTGAATACCAGCATTCCTAGTCATATTAACATCTAAGTTCACTTTTGGAAGAACAAACCGAAGATCCAGAACCATCATAACTTTCTAAATATATTTGAAGACATTTTTGATGCCTTGGACAGTTTAAAAAAATAGATATCGAAGATCTAGATATTTCGTATTCAACGAAAGTTTTATTTTTTGGTGGTCAACTAAATTTATTTATTTATTTTTATTTACACCATAAATTTCATTGAGAATGTTATAATTAGAAAGAAAGGAAACTGAGAAATGTTTCAGAATTTGAGTCCCATCTTATTTTTTTAACATTCATTGAGAAATTTTGTTGAAGAATCATGACTTGAGAACTGACACCTTCATTATCTTGCTTCATCAACAAATACCCCGGTTCCTGCAACAATCACTAAATAAAAAATCAGATTTTCAACTGTTTGCATTTGCATAGATAATTAGGTACTTGTTTTCAAAATTAGTAAGAATGTATTTTCATTATTCTGAAAATTTTCTTCGTAAATCCTTTTGTTTTGTTTTTTAGTTTCAAAAAAATCCTTTTGTTTTAGATAATAAGTTATGCTATTGTAGTTCTCTCACGTAAATATAAATATTGTTGTATATAGGTACGATGGTTCATTGTAACCGTAAATATATGTCGCACTACTTCCACCCCAGAGAGAAACGTTGAAGACTTGAGCAAATATTACCAAGACAGTTAACAGAAAAAATACATTACAAAGGGAATTGAATATCGATAACGCTAGCAAGTGGTAATGAATTTAACATTTTTCCTAAAAAAAGGAAGATTAAGCCCCTCCAACCATGTCTCTTCAGTTTGAATACCTATTACACTGCACTCATAAAAAAGGCATGTTGTGGGCTAATCATAGCACTATTTCATCAGGAAAATTGCAAGTAAACACAATTTAACTGACAAATATTTAGATCTAGGAAAGAGAGGGCAAAGAGATAACATCTTAGTCAGAATAGCGCCCATAGCTCACATATCTTAAACACAATAAAAATTAGAACATAACTAAGACATGTACCAATACCATATTGAAAGACTTATTTTATTGGAATTCTGAGAACACTCAACTTCTATGTATCTATATGACTGTAGTCAGTACTTCCGTGCCATGTACCTGTTTAAAATTAAGAGCAATCACAATCAGTAAATGTTTCATCTAACTACAAATTCAATGATTGTGCCGGCTCATTTCAACAGATTAGGGACGTGAACCTTACCAGCGTTGTTTGAGACATACTTTGTATATGGTTGACCTACGGGGCTAGGCCAACAGGGGGTGAGCCTTACCAGCGTTGAATTATCACATGCTATGCAGAAAGAAACAACTCGCTGAAGCTTCTTGGAGAATCTGGAGAAAGAGATGTAACACCAGCCGTTGTCAGTCTGAACAACCGTAAATTGTCTGTGATTCCTACAACCATTATGAGTAACTCTTATATTTTTAAGGTGATCAAATATCTGTACCCAAAGGAAGTATTGCTCAGTCTTTACATGTGATGATTAAGGTTTTGGATACCTTTCTAACTGAAGCTGAAGTTTGATGCAATCTTCACCGCAGATCTTTCTTTTTCAAGGTCTACTTCAAGAGAATACAACTTCTTTTCGGTCGTTGTTCTTAGCTCTTGTTATGTTCAGCTTTGTTTCAAGATCTTTGAGCCTCCATTTCTCTGTTTCCATGTCAGCCTCTACGTTTTCTTCCTTTTGTGGTGCTTTGTAAACACTTCTCTCAAGACTTGAGATATCTTAAGGTGTTGTTGACTCCCACGATCTTCCCGAAAAAAAGAAATGTTTTAGAAAACACTTTTTAGAAGATATACTGGAAGAAAGGGGTACTTGAGTTTAGTGTGGTTAACCCTTGGAAAGAGGCTTTAGTTTCGACTCTAGCCAGTCAATGTTCTTCTCCAAGTATTCCATAGCAAAAGATCTGTCTCAAGTTTTAAGTTTTCGTTGATTTGAGACCATTACTAAGAAGAAGAGGAGAAATAAAGATGCCAAGTAATTTACCTCCATTAGGACCAAGTGAACAGTTCGCCATAACATCTACTAACTTAATCAGTTCTTCCATATTCACAGCAAACTCATACCTAAAGATCATTGTCAAAAAACAACACTCACACCATGGATATTCACTAATTGTACCATTTTAAAAAGTTCTGGGCATGAAAAAAGATACGGTAATGCATCGTTTGCAGGAACCAGATTAACAACGGCAACCTTCCTGCAAAACAAACAAAAGGATTGAATAGTTTCAGAGAATTCCTCACAAATCTAGTGCATCTCGCTTGAGAAACAAAGACAATGCAATGAAACTGCATATATGACTGTAAGCTCCAAAGCTGGTCAGTTCAAATTTCTCGTATTTGACACTAACATAAACTAAAGTCTGAAGCTTTTTGAAATCTACAAAGCAAGAGAGTCAGAGAAACAACCAAGTTCTCGTATTTGACAGTCAAATGAATTAATGCTTGGAACTTTGTGAATTCAAAGCTAGAGACAAAGGCAACCACTTTCTCACTCTCATATACTAAAGCAATAAACTTTGTGAGTTCTAAGCTAGAGACAGAAAAATAACCAATATAAACAGAGTAAACAGTTACAAGAGAGAAGGCTTCTCTCTCATTGGTCCAAGGCCTAGTATAGAAATAAGTTTACCTGCCGATAAGAGAGAGGAACTGAGATATGCCATTGCAGTAAGTAATCTTGCCTGATCCATGAGAACCTATCACTATTTGTCCATACACCATCTCTACCCCCGAAGATAAATGAGTTCACAACACACGACTTAATCTCAATAGAGAAACTGATGGTTGATAGAAAGCAGTCGTCTCTAGTGTTTTCTAATACACACAACTTGAAGTTTCCGATAGACTCAGATTTATCAAACCCCCACACCACAACACCACACTGCAACAACGGCTGGTTTGCCTCCTCCGCCTTCAAGCTCTCTGCACCACCCCTTTTTACCAAAATTAAAAAAGTCCAATTAAGAATAGAGATATAAAAAGACAAAGATACATATAAACGAAGGGAAAGAGAGATCTAACCATGGTGGTCGTGTATCTGTTGAATCGACCCGACTTACAAAACAAAACAAAAAATCAGATTCAATCTGGTAGAGAGAGAGAGAGAGAGATAGGTCAAACCTTGGTGGGTGATGGTGTGGATATTGACGGAGACAAAGGATATGGAGACGGCGGGGCTAGGACTCGGCAGCGGCGAGGCTTGAGCTTTCCATCCGCAAAAGTCACCGATGGAGGAGGGGCTTGCTATGCGAAGCCCATTTGCAGCAAGCATATAAGAGAAACACATCCCATTTCCAAACATGCACGCGCCAGGTAGAGACACAAGTTGCGCGTCAAATATACGACGAAACAGAAGACGACACGTGGCGTAAAAGCCCCCCATGTAAAAAAGCAACGTGGATAGTTTATCAAGGCAGATTTGTTAACTTTATTAGTATAGATTACAAGATATGGAAAAAAGAAAAACTTAAACCACGTAGGATTAGGAAAACTACTAATGCAAGGAAAACGAATAAGGAATTGGCCGTCTACGACAATATGGTAGGATGGGCCTATGATCTAATATTATGGTTATGTGCTGTCCACTATATGATTTATAACACTCCCCCCTTGGATGCCATAACCATTAAGAGTTTGTACCATTCTTAATGTTGCCTCATTAAAATCTCTCCAGGAAAACCCAAAACCCAATAAGGTAAAAAAGAAAAACCATAGACAGAAAAAAACGTACAACACATGATACTCCCCCTGATGAATGCATCACTGAAGATCCTTCAGTTGGCGCATTCCAATCTGATAGACGAGCTTCTTGAATGTCGAGGTCGGTAGGGACTTGGTGAATAGGTCGGCTGAGTTGTCGCTGGAACGGACTTGGACAACTGAAACTTCCTTTGCCTTCTGCAGGTCGTGGGTGAAAAAGAACTTGGGAAAGATATGCTTGGTTCTATCTCCTTTGATGTATCCATCCTTGAGCTGAGCTATGCAAGCTGCGTTGTCTTCATAGATGACTGTTGGTGCATCTATTCCCTCGGCCAAACCACTGTTTACACGGATATGGTTGGTCATAGACCTCAACCATAAAAGTTCACGGCTTGTCTCGTACGTTGCTATGATCTCCGCATGGTTAGACGATGTAGCCACAAGTGATTGTTTCATGGACCACCAACAAATTGCAGCCCCACCATGCATAAAGATATCCGGTCTGGGATCTACCATTATGTGGATCAGATAAATAACCTGCATCAGCATATCCAGTCACATTTTCTTTGGACTCATTGGTATAGAACAATCTGAGATCTTTTGTTCCTTGCAGATAACGTAGTATTTGTTTAATCCCATTCCAGTGCCTTAGAGTTGGACAAGAGCTAAATGTAGACAATAGATTCACGGCAAAAGAAATGTCGGGTCTAGTGTGGCTAGCCAGATACATTAAAGCTCAAATGGCACTTAGGTAAGGCACTTCCAGACTATTCCTCGTCAAACGGACTAATCGTGGAGTTAGAATCATTAAGAAAGAGAAGCATTTTTGGCCCTATAGGGTAAGGCACTCACGTCCATTTGATCCAATCTGATCGTTGACTGCACTCATTTATGTACGTGGGTTCGTGATCCTCATCTAATTACATTTATGCAAGTGCTACCTTGTATGAAAATATATCATCGATGTCGACATCCTTTCGATTCCATAGTGGGTTCCAGACATGATATAATTTATAGAGATCCCATTCTTGTCAATACCTTATGTACCATGAAGCTCAGCGTCCCGAGCCCCATTGTTTGGCACATTTGGTTTGACTGGCCCTTTGGGCCCAACCGGGTTGGTCGGCACGGCCGACTCGTTCTCGGCCGGGCCTTCCATGTCTCGGGTTCCCTCGACCACAATCTCGGATTCAGCACCTTTTTTTTTGATTTTCGTGGGTTCTTATCTTTGGAACCAGTTGGTCTACCACATTTCAAATGTTGTCGAGACTCTGTAGCAACTTGACTTTATCCCTCTTGGACTTCTATTCTTACTGGTGCATTACAAGTTGGTATGTATGACTTAGTCACTCTATTCGGGTCAGCAAATGAATATGACAACTGATTAGTTAGCTTTTGTAGGTGTATAATCTTTTGGCCTTTTGTATCACATTCTTTAGTCCGAAGATCTTGCCAAGACATTGATGGTTGAGACCATTCTATTTCTCTTACCAACTGGCTATTATTTCCCCTGAGGTCGGATATGTGGACTCAGCAAAGTGTGAGTCTGCGTATTTGGCCTTAAATAGATCACCCGTGGTTGGTTTAAGATACTTAATAATCGTTGGGGAGTCATATCCAACATATATTCCAATCCTTCTCCGTGGTTCCATTTTAGTTCTCTGTAGTGGAGTAATTGGAACATAAACGGCACATTCAAAAGTCTGAATATGGGATATGTCTGGCTCGTGACCCGTAAGCAATCGGGATGGTAAATATCTATGCTCACTAGATGGCCTGATGCGAATTAACTCTGCTGCTTGTAATACTGCTTGTCCCCCCGCTGATACAGAGAGTTCCGACCTCATGAGTAATTGTCTAGCAATTAGTTGTATGCGTTTCTGTGCAAATCTTAGTGTCAAGTGTCCATTGCAAATAATTATCTCCATAGAGATTAAGGGCATCATAGTCCAAATTGCATATTTTTGACATCTGAATCAATCATTATCAATCAATTTTAAGGTTTCATAATGTGGAGATCAAAACAATATAAAAATGAACGCAAGAGGCTCGATCAAAATAAATTATATGCGACCATGGTGCAGAAACAATCATTAGGTTACGAGTTCTATATGATCAAGGTGATTAGGCCACAGGGCCATGTGATATAATGATGCAAGAAATCTTAATGCATCCAGGAACTTTTAAAATAATGTGGTTTTAACATTAGGGTTTATCAATCCGTATAATGCAACAAATAGTTTAAAACAATGACCAATTTTGGATTAGGGTTAGAGTTTATCAACCTAGCAGTTCTATCAATCCGCACATGGGTTTTAAGAGTTTCAGATTAGGTTCAATGATAACAATTATGCAGCCTTTAGCTAATGATTCTTAAACCTCAAAACAATTTATAAAAATAGCAAACGGACTTAGCAATATGCGGTTTAAAGGTTTCAAGGCCTTGATGATTTCAGTTCGTGATTAGGTTTACTCATAAAATCAATCTATCAACCTAAAACTCAAATCATCAAGCAATATAGTCAATCAAGAACAAATATAAAACCGGATTGATAATTAGGGTTTAGGGGTTTTTGATTCCATGAATTGGGGTTTAGATCAACCAAGCACTAAATCAATCAAGTTAGGTTTTAGGGAATCGAATTCATGCATAGTATGAATGTTCATACTTGTGGTTTTATGTTTTAGAATTTTAGGGAATAGCCTTTAGGGTTTAACAAGGACAATCGGATGACTTTAAGGTTTTTATGGTTTGATCATATGTTTTAGAGTTTAATCGATTTCACCTTGCTTTAGTTGGGTTGAAACCGGACCACCAAAGAAAGAAAAAGGGCCACGAGCTTCAGTTTGGACCGCGAGCTGGATCGATTCGGAGCTGTCGAGGATCTTCTTAGTGCTTCTTCGTGGTTGCAGGAACTGATCGTCGAAGAAGCGGCTGGTCGGGTTTTAGAAAACGCGGGCTAGGGTTTCTCGGGTTAGGTTTGGCCTAGAGAAGGAAAGAGCCGTTTGGCGGCTGATGGTTTCCGGCGCCAATTTGATGTTAGGAGTTTTCAAGGCTCCTAAGGAAAATGATGTAGTATAAAAGATTGTTGAATCAGTTCTGAGGGATTTAAAAGCAATGAGAATGCAAGTACTAGCTTAATCTAAGTGTGATCATGTGATTTATTGGTTTTTAAGTCTAACTAAAACTAGAATGTAATAAAAGATATAACTTAACAATGAAGATAAAGGAGAACTCATGGGCATAGGGAATTTGACCTTGGGTGATCAAGTTTCGAACTAAGGATGGCAAACTATCAATTAAACTGTTTACCTTAGGCCTAGATACGATTCTAAACAAGCTCTATGTCTAGATGAATGTTCATTCACTAACATAACTCAAG
>JABAYD010002997.1:0-15143 GCA_014822095.1 Diplotaxis tenuifolia
GGCGTTCTTCATCGTTTGAAATAGTATCCTAAATAATCATGGACTAATTTGAGAATATAAATGTTGGTCCAAAATGTCATATTTAACACAGAAGCCCATTATCGATAGAACTTATTTCATATTAAGGGAGCTTGCTGAGGTGGCGAAAAATCCCCCATGTTTCCTGCTGAGGTGGAGGATTATGGAAGTAGATATCTCTACTTTATTAGTATAGATAGATAGATATATATCATAGTGTATGAGTCAATACTAAGATTAACCGATTTCTCCTTTCTTTTTCTCTTGATTCACAACAAACATTACAAAAGTCAATGATAACTAATGGCATGTGAAAAGTTGAATACTGTTCTTATAAGAAGGTTCATTTTCTTCAACAGTCTGGATAGAGTTTAAAACAAATGACGTTTGATTGAAAAATATATAACTTAAGCATGCGATTCATACTCATGAATCTTTGAAACTCATTTAGCAACATAGACTACCCTTATGTGTTCTATTGATCAAACACATGGTTCAAGGTTCTTGGTAAGTAGGTATTGGGACGCCCGAATCATCAGTCAGTTTCTTGTAAGCGCTTTGCAACCTTCTTGTTACCGGTCCTACTTTTCCTTCACCAATCACTCTCCCATCAATTTTCACAACCTAAAAAAGCAATGAACTCAGGATTAATAATTGTCATGAAACATACTACAATAGTGTTTGCTTTAACTAGAGACTAATGTATGTACCGGGCTAAGTTCTCCCATAGTTCCTGTAGTCCATACCTGCAGAAAGATTGATATGGTTGAAATTAAATCTCACTGGATCATCAAAGATTCTAAGATCAAGGAAAAATATGAGGAAACCTCATCAGCTGTATGGAATTCAGACAAGCTGATGTTTCGTTCTTCTAAGATGAAGTTCTCTTTCACCACCAGTTCCATGACCTAGACATTGATGAGATGATGAGTTTGGTTATGTTGTATAGTCACTGAGATAGAATGATAAATCTTCTTCTTCTTCTTCTCTCTTACAGTAGCTCGGGTGATGCCAGGGAGACAGTAATCTGCACGGGGAGTGAGAACTCTGCCTTTCTTCACCATGAACTGCATCAAACACACAACCACTCCACCATTCAGTAGGCCTTGACAGAGAATGAATATTCAATCAGAGCCTCGCGAGGATCTTACAATGTTGGTTGCATTGGTTTCAGACACAAAGCCATCCTTGTCAAGCATGATTGCATCATCCACGTTGGCATTGTTGCTTTCAATCTGTGTCATTATTACAGATAATAGCATTTTACAATGATAACACAAGATCACGGATTATACTTAATGAGGAGAGAAAGATGGAACCTTTGCGAGTATGTTATTGAGGAGGTTGTTGTGATGAATCTTAGAATCTAAATTCTGAGAAAAAAACAAGAGAAGACGAAAAGAATAAACAACAATGGGACAATAAACACTTCATGAGAGTTCAAGAGACTTATACATTGGGTGAATTGCGGCGTGTAGTTGCAGTCACCAGCACTATTCCACTATCGTTGTCATATACCGGAGGCTTCCACTCGGCAAGTACTACATTATTTTAAAGAGAAAAAGTAAAATACTAACAAAATTTCATTGCCACGACCATACTCCAGACACTTAATTACATGGTTTGAAGAGACAAATCTGAAACTTTACCGATCAAAGTACATCCATAACGGTTAAATGCAGGGCTCATCCCAGAAGTGACCTTAAACAAATTCATCATAGCTTGTTTGAGTTTAATATGAAAACAGAAAGAAGAATCTTCCTGCGTGTAAATAACTTTGAACAATACCTTTTTGCCACGAGTTAGGGATAGTCTTATATGTGTATTGTCAAACATCCCATTAGTTATGAGAGTTCTAAAGATGGCTTCTTTTACCTCCTCGCGGGTTGGGACATTGTTGAAAGCCAGCGCTTTTGCTGAATCAAACAGCCTAAAATCCAATACTTTCAACATATTTAGTAAGAATGCTTAATTGGTCAGGTTTTGTTCTGACTTTGCTTCTTACCGATCTAAATGTTCTTCAAGCTTGAACACTTTCCCTTTGTATATCCTAAGACCTTCCCATGCAGAATCACCTCCTTGCACGACCGAGTCAAAAACAGACACCTTAAACACAAGAACAAAAAACTATAAATCAGAGTTTCAAAGCACGCAGCATATGGCAGAGATCTATTTATGGTTCAAGCACCTTCGCCATCTCACGTGGCACAATCTCATCACCAACCCAAGCAAAAAGCTTAGCATTTTCAGGAACTGGAAGACTGGGAGGAGTTAAGGTACGGGTCAAGAGAGATGACTTGTGCTTCACATTGCGCCTGAGGATGTTGTATAGCGGTAAACTTTGCTCCAGCAAATCGTAATGCTTCAAAGGGAATGTCTGACAACACAGAAAACACAATGTGTAGTTTGAAATAATGTTTTGAGTTCCAGAATATTTAATTGTTACAAAACCTAAACCAGTACCTGAGGATATTTCCTTGGAGTCGAAAACCCTGTTGATTCGTGAACAGTCTTGTACCACCATGAAGCCCATAATCCGTCTTCTGGTATAGGACCAGCCTCCCATCTTCAAGAAGAACAAAAAACAATGAGTCATTGACCTGCTGTTTAAGGTCAAATCCATAAAGAAAGTTAAAGAGTTTTACTTAAGCATAGACGGTTGAAACGGTATCTCCAACTCATTGCAAAGACCACGTAACGTACCCTGCAGAAAATAAGCATCTTTTTACATAAGAGAATAAGTTTCTTGTCAGTGTTTTCATAATACAGCAACGAAACCTCGGGATCTTGCTGAAGCTCATCTGCATCAACGATTGCTGGTGGTGTTCCCATCTGACAGAGATCGCTGTATATCGAAACTAACTCTCCCAATCCCAGTTCAAAAAATGACAAAGGGTGTACCTTCTCAAAGGAAGGCTGCAATAAAAAAATCAAACAAAAAAAAAACAGTAACAATGAGAAGGAGCATCTCAAACCTTCAGTTCAGCAGAATTTAGTTTGATATCAAAGCTAACCAATATGTTCAGGGGATTGCGTATCAAGATAAAGTGCTTTCCGTTGCTCATTAGCTCACTTGGCAAACCAAGAAGTCGCTGTTTCGATATATGCTGTACACAGAAAGGGCCATAAACACAATACAGCGCGATATAAAAACGAAACTGGAGTCTTTAGATCGGAAAGAGAAGGGATTCTAACCTTACAGAACCTATATTTCTTGTTTCCTGGACCATAAATGATGTCCTTCACCACCTTTTCTCCATCACACTCCTACAATCATGTTCATTTCTACTCAATGAATAGACTACGAACTGCCTTAATGCATTGAAACATAAATAAATTACTGACATACCATCTTAGAGAGAAGCTCATCTCTGTATGGCCTATCAGCACCGGTAGCCGTGAGAAATGCAGCGTATAACGGCTCGTCGAGCACTTCAATGTCATCTCTCTGATTCATATAAACCAAAACATCTTTACAAGCTACAACTCACCCAAAAAAATTTATGATTTCTAATTAATTTCTATCATCAGGGAAACCGAAGCCTAACAGCGAGAATACTCAAATCTGTTGCTTTTGTGTTTCTGTTAGAGGAAAGAAAAAGTACCTGGGCAAAGGAATACATGAGAGAGGTGCTGAGTGATCTGGGAGCAGACCATGCGTGAATCACCTCCATTGAAGACGATCGCTTTGAGATCAAACAGAGTGATCGCTCTCTACTCAACTTAGAGTAAAGTGATGCCCTTGCCCTTGTCCGTCTCTCTCGTTATATATTTAACAACCAGAGAATCTTGATATGATGTAAAAGAAGATAAAACTTAATTGGGAAAAGAATAATAATTTCCAATTGAATGATTTTTTTCCCCAATTAGTTTAAGCATCTTATCTTATCTCCTGCCACATCGAGCTTGGTGAGTGGCGATGTAATAAAATAAGCCATCAAGATTGAGATTCGTTCTGTATAACCAATTTATCAAATAATTGATATCGACAAGACAATGATATCAGATCACTGTCACAGTAAGTTGAGAGTAAAATAAACATATGCAAAAGATCACAGGAATGATAAGTTTTCTTCAAATCAAAACTCTAGCGTTTTGTTAACAACCGCAACCAGATGAAACGCTCACCGCTATTTCAACCACAAAACCTTTGACCTGATCAAGTAACTACCATCTTTGGAACAAGTTTCAAAGAACCTGTAGTTTCAGTTGTAAAGAAACTAAAATGCTTAAAACAGATTATCTGGAGGATATGGAGAAGAGCCGGACGTTTGAGCGGTCATACGAATGCATATACGGTAAAAGCTCAAACGGAGGCTTAAGTTCTTCCGTCAAGTCTGTGATGGAAAGGTTCATCTGATCCACAAGTGTCAAGAAAGCATTGAAAGTGTCTGCATTGCGGATCACAGATGCTATATAAGCCACAGCAGAGCTGCTTCCTTGCCGTGTTGTGTCTCTATCTTCAGTCTCGGGATAGCCATTGTTTCTTTTGGTTGGTCTTCTTAAAAGAGCTACTAGAACACGAAGTAGATGAGGGAAGCATGACGGATCATAGATTACATCTGCGCCTAGACTGATGAGAACGTGAGGTTTAGTGACATAAGCAAAGCATCTTTTAAAAAAATGGTTATCGGTTTAATTTACTCACACAATATCTGGATGATACTCGCTCAGTTCACTATCTGTTGCAGTTTCCCATGGGAGATGAATGCATTTAACACGCTGCTAATGTAGGAACAATAAAGTAAGCGTATCATATATACTATGAATCAGAAAGCACAAAGAAACTTCTACTCACTGAACTCTCAGCTTCTCCGGGTAATTTGAGCAGCTCGTCATCATAGTTTAAGTGATTCCTCTCCAAATTAAGCTTCATGTTAGCCAGAGTTAAGAGGTCTCCGTCTGTTAGGATCACCTAGAGCAAGAGAAATTTGTGACTCAACATGCCTTTGTACTGTACTTATGATGAGAAGGTTGGAAATAAGTAATGAAGGATACCTTCTTTGCCTTTACATGTGCAAGACAAATTCCGACCAAACCAACTCCAGAACCAACCTAAACAGGACCCCATCGAATCATAAAGTGAACATGATTGATCAGAACTTAAACTTCACCAGTCAAAAAAACTTCAAGATGTCATCAAACTAACCTCAAAACAGGGTTTATCAGTGAATAACTCTGGATACGACAGAACAAACTCCGACAAAAACAAACTTGAAGGCCAGATTGAACACCTGCTCGACACAAAGAACACTGAGTGAACGATGTAGAAAGAATCTAGGGCAGTCAAATAATCATATGAAAGAGTCTTACCCGGTATCTCCTTCAAGCATGTTCAATGAACACTGAAGGGGAACAACTAATTTCCTTGAACTTGGACAACTTGGATGTCCGTATAAACCTACCAAAAACAATCCACGGATTAGTCCCCAAACACATCCCAAGAAAAAAAAAACCATTGAACAATGAACATAAGACTTCACCTTCTGGGAAAAGAAAAGAGATGAACTTGGTGATCCTTATGTTTTCCTTAACCAATGCATCTTCCTAAACACCCATCCAAACTCAGTTTCGTTTTCCACCAATCACGAAAAAGCAAGGAAACTTCAATAACAAAGAAAAAAAAAACACCTTAGAAGCAGCTGACATGTGAAGAGCATACTCTTCATACACTTCATCTAACACTTGACCTTTCTCCAACTCAACTTCAGTTATAAGTTTCTTCAGTAACCTTTTCGCGTATGATGCGTTACCATTCGCAGCCTGCATATACATTAGTAGTTTAGTACAACTCAAGTTTCAATCCTGAAAAGTGATGCCACATCTTAACAAAAAGCTTTCTAACTTTCTCTGACAACTAACAAGAGCAGAAGAGTGTACTTTACTTACAGCTTTAACGCAAATCTCCCATAAAAACCTCTGGATACTATCCGTGAGTGATCCTCCGGAACACCCTCTACATAAAAAGGAAAGGAAAGCAAGAATTAACGCCGGAACAAATCAAACAAAGAAGCTCACGGCGTAGACGGCGGAAGTGACGGTGGTGTTATACCTCGCCAGAGAAATGACGGAGTCCACAGGCTCCATTGCTAGGAAAGCAGAGAGTGCATGAAGGTACTGTGACTCTGCCTCCGTCGAGTTCTCGTACGCCGCCATGACTTCGCCGTGGGAAGCTCGGAGTATCGCTTAGCAGTTATAAAACTTTGAGCTTAATGGGCCTAAATGATTTTACACTTAATAACCTAATTACTAAAGTACCCCTCGACTTGCACCTTTGTCTTTCTAGTTACCTTCATGTAAGTTCCTTGACTTCTTATCCATTACAATTTACAATTTACAAGCCATGATGAAATCTTCGTCCTCTATCTTCTTCCTCTCCACATGGCCATTCTACTTCACTCCCTCCTCTCTCTTCATCCACCAAAACTCAAACCTTTAAACCTTAATACACCCAAGAGTTCATCTCCTCTCGAACCTTCTGCATCTCTTAAAGTCCCCACCTTTCGGAGAGATGTGGTTCTCAGAACAGCTTCTCTCTGTTTCGTCTCCTTCGTCTTTCAGAACCCACTTCTTGAGTCCTTAGCCGACCCTTCGAAGTCTCCCAAACCGGCTAGACTCGCCATTGCTAATACTAACTCTTGGTTCCAGTATTTTGGCGATGGGTTCTCAATCAGAATTCCACCTCAGTTTGTTGACTTCACAGAGCCTGAGGTGTGTATCGCTTGTGAATGTAGTTTCATTTAGTATCTTACTTGATATTGGACGATAGATTGTGCGAATGCTGCTCGTTTTGTGGTTTCTGACTGAAAATTTTGAGTCTTTGTGGAAATTTAGGTTTTATTTGGTGTATCTCTGGTTAATTAGTGAATGAGAAGACTTTTTTGGCTGTGAGTTTGGTCTAAATCAGTGGTTGTTCTAGCCAATTTGATTTGGCGTTGATTGAAGAGGTCCTGTTACACTGAACTGTGCGTTTGAAATGATCATTGTTTGACATTGTGTGTTACCTCATGCTTTAGGACTACTCTGCAGGGTTGTCTCTCTATGGGGACAAGGCAAAGCCAAAGACTTTTGCTGCCCGTTTTGCATCTCCTGATGGGTAATAGACTAGTTGTCCCTCTTCCTTCATAGCCTGCTGGATTCCACTACAAGTTGTTCATTAGAAAACTTGTGTGACAAATCATGTGTTGATGATGCAGATCAGAAGTTGTGAGCGTGGTCATTCGTCCTTCAAATTCCCTTAAGATCACTTTCTTAGAGGTTTGCGTAACAACATTTCTTTTTCCAAGTTTTACATTTTCATTATTTGAGAAGTTCACTTTTCCGGAGAGCTTATCATTGCTCTCTAATTCAATCAGGCTAAAGATATATCTGAACTGGGATCATTGAAAGAAGCTGCAAGAATCTTTGTTCCAGGTTCTCTAAATCGCTTCCAATCTTGTCTTTGAGATCCTTTCAGTCTTCTTTCATTATTGGTTCTGGTCATTGCTTGTCTTGTTAATTTATTCAACACCAAGCAGGTGCGGCTACGATTTACTCTGCTCGTACAATCAAGGTTAAGGAAGACGAAGGTTACAGGCAAGTCTCCTTATTATCAGTTGGGGAGTATATGCTCTTCATCTGCTTATGATTTATCTTGTTATCTTTGTAAGCAGAAATTACTACCTATACGAGTTTGGGAGAGATGAAGAACGTATTGCCCTAGTAGCAGCTGTGAACAGAGGGAGGGTCTGTGCTGCAAACTCAGATTACTCTCTTTGAGATTCATAGTTCCACATTCATATGACTCATTTGTTTCGTCCTGTGTTTCTTTAAAAGGTTTTTATAGCTGGAGCAGCTGCACCAGAATCCAAATGGAAAGAAGATGAGTTGAAGCTTCGATCTGCTGCCATTTCTCTCTCGGTCCAATAATTGAAAAAGCAACGTGAAACGCTCTCTGAGTCCAACCAGAAATGTAGAATTAAGACCAAAGAGGACAAATGGGCATTGTTTTGGAACACTTTTGAGTCATTCATGTTCTGTTTTTTTTTTGTGTGCCTTTGGTGATGTGATGTTCGTTATTGTAATGCATACTGTAATGAACAAAAGAAGTCGAGATTCTTTTAAATGCAAAGTTTATAGGTTTCCTGTAGCGTCCTAGAACGCTACTTTTGCGTCTTGCCCTAGGCGTTTCTTCCATACTGGCGGTTTGGTCATCAGAATATGTGTTTTTGTGCGGTTATGTTGTTTTAACCTGCACAAGTTTTTTAGCGAATCTTAAAAAACGGTGCGTCTGCGTTTCCAGAGTTGCGTCACGTTTTCAGTCTAAAAGAGAGACACATGGAGATACAGTGCTCCGCGATGGAGTGAACCGTATCCCACCTTAAACCCCGACGAACAGATAGATCCGCTGATGGGGCTGGAGATCAACGAAAGCTAGGGTTTTTCTTTGAGATTTCTTCTTGACTATTCGAAAATGGCGCTCGTGAGGAGGTTACACACAGTTCGTTCACTGTTGAGATCAGCTGGATCAAGAGAATCTTCTTCAATTCCGTAAGCAGCTTCCTTTGATTGCGTTTTAGAAAAATGCGTGAAATTGAATTAAGAATCGTTTCCTGTTACCACAAACCTTCTGGAATCTGCTGAGCTCAATCTAACGCAATAAGATTCGATTTTTTTAGCTTCCGCATCCAGTTTCCATTGCTTTGATGTAATATATAACTTCCATTAGCTTTACAAGAATCCATTTTTATCATTCGTTTCCAGTTTTCGGAGTGGAAACGAGTTCTCTTGGAGTCAAGCTGGAGATGATTTCAGATTGGGGCGTTGGAGGAGCTACCATTCTTCTCTTTGTCACGGTAGTGAATCCAGATCCTCATTTCTCCATTGGTTTGACTGTGAATTGATCCTTTTTGAGTTGTTTAGTAATGAAATTGACATTTCCAGTTCCTGACACTCATCGAAAAAGCGTGTATTCACGCTTATACGAGAGTCACAACGCCACCAGCACACATTTGCTTCGATCTACAATGGTAATCACCAGTTTCATCATTATTGGCTGTTGTTCTACTCTCAAGTCTTGTTGATTATAGACATGATTTTTTGTTGTTTCTTCTTGTGTGTGTCTTAGATTGCAGAGTCTGTTCCCTTTAGTAGTGACAAAAGGTATACTACAACGCAAGTAAAAGCTCCACCTCAGCTACAGAAAACGGTGTGTTAAGTTACTCCATTTCAATTCTTCACTCTTCCATTTTTGTTTCAAATATCAGTTGTTTCCTAATGGTTTTATGTCTTACATCACAATCACTGTTTACGAGTACAGGGAGCTGTTAGAGTGTCGATGGTAAGCCCTGGATTTGTTTACGAACCATATACACTCCATGAGAAAATCCCGTTGTGGCGGAGGTATGTTTGGCATTAGACTTACTTTTTTAAGGTTTTCTCCTAGAGTTGAGTTCTTAACTACTTTCTTGTAAATTGTAGATGTCTCACAAGAGGCGGTTGGAAAAGGACGAAAGAGGACTTCGTACGAGAGGTTGAAACATCTTCATGCCTTATCTAGGGCTGATTATATGTTCTAAAGATATATAAATAACATGTCAAAGCTCTAAATTTCAGCTAAGAAGTGCCTACGCTATCGCAAAGTTAAGAAAGACTGGGTACTCAAAGAATAAGTTCTACATAGAAGCACTTGAGTTATACAAAGAGGTATGTACTTGTGCACTTGGTTTTGATTCTTATGGTGAATTGTTTTTACAAATCATCTTGAGTTAGCTACTACACATGCTTTGGTTCAGATTAACATTATGATGGCCAATGGTGACAAGAAGACTATAAGGAAAAACGTAACTGAAAGGATGTATTCTGTAAGCTTTCCAACGAGTTGGTTATCAGTTTTTCTGTTATACGAGACTGTGCTCAATTGTTGGTTTCTTTTTTTTAATGTAGGCATTGAAGAACGAAATTAAACAAAGAGAAGCCATGTGGGGTAGTGTTTACTGGGAAATGGTCGAGCCAGTCATCAAAATCAAAACTCTACAAGCTCGACTGGCAAGTTCTTTAAATCTGATTTTGTCTATACAGTTGTTGAATCTGAAGCAACAAATCACTCGTGGAATTTTAAGCTCACACTTGTCTTTTTCATCCTTTTGACAACTCCTCAGATCGGAATTGACAGGACGGATCTTAATAAAGCATTCATACAACTGACACTTGAGTTTCTGACAAAGCAGGTCAGTGTTATCTTTAGTCATCAGTTTGTTTCTTTAGCATTTGAAGAGGTACTGAGTTCTGGATATCATTTCTATTTTCAGAAATTTGAAGCATACGATGCAAAAGGCAATGTAGTAGCTGGAGACAAGAAGAAAGAGGTAAAAGTATACTTGAGTCACTTCTTTCTCTTCGTTTTTGCAATAGAGGTGGCAGGAGGAAGCTATGATTGTTTCTTTAAAAAATAATAGTTTCTTACCGTAACCAATTTGGAAGTTTAGGAACGTTTCTTACGTGCAAGTAAGTTACAAGTTTCTGTTGCTTCTGCAGGTGCTTGTACGGGACATCTGGGTCTTTGAGAAGTCTCTATTCCACACAGGAGCTTGCTGGCGTCTCTGTGGCCGGATTGAATTACCCACGAAGGATAAAATCCAACCTGCCCTCTGAATTTTGTTTTGTTGAGTCAGTAAGAACTACACAATTGGCACTCTCTTCTATTCTCTTATACAACTAAAGCGTGAATGTTATCTGATTAGGCTCTAGATAAATCCACTTTGAGAGAATCATTAATAAGTGCAAAGACATCAGAAAGAAGAAATTGCCTTGTAGAATCCTCGTTGGAACCAGTTTTCATTTTCTTTTGTAGTTCCCATTAACAGAGAATGGTTTTGTTTCTTCTGTCGCTTACTTTTATATCTTCTACTTTAAAAGTTATTCTGGTGGGTTCTTTATGATCAGGCAACTAGTGTAACATTACTGTCTTAAGGAGTCAAAGCTGGGGGTCCTGAAAAGTTTTGTTGTGATGTAGCTCCAAATTTCAGATTGTATCAACAAGGTCCTACAGCTAAGAAGACAAAGTTTTCAACTACTAACCAATCTCACCTACCTCACCACTACATGAAAAAAATGATGTTTTAAAATGTTGCCAAAGCAGTTGTTCTGTAAGTAGATGCTCGAGAACAAAAACTTTGAAATCTCTTTTGAGTAAAGAATGGGATGGATAGTGCTCAAAAAGCATCTATAACGTGACTACATTATACTGTATTAAACACTTTCTTACACTAAAATCATTTGGTTCAAACAATTAGAGAGATTTTCACTTTTCTTGAGAGAGATTTCAGATGTTAAATAGAATAATATATATTGTTCCTTAGAAAAGTCGTCGTTGGTTGGTTGACGAACATGTTTTAAACGTGATATGATCGTCGTTTGCAAATGTGCTCTTCTCTCTCGTAACTCTTCTTCGTCCACTTTCATTGGCTCCTTTGAGGTGTGTGAGATCTCTTGGCGATGGAATCAGAGAAACCCAAGTTCCAAGTCGAAAACTTTGACGATGAGTTTGTTCAGAAGCTGGTCTACGATGCTCTCGTTTGGTGTTCCCTTCACGGGCTTGTCGTAGGTGACAAAGCTTATCAGGTTAGTTGCCCCCCACACTCTCAACTCAAGTTCCGGTCTTTTGATGTTCCAATCATCATAAACATGAGGTTTACTCATGATCAGTTCCAATAAACTTTGATGATCTGTATGAGTCTTGTGTAGCTGAATTGATCATCGTACTCGTCCTGAATTATCCTGATCATACTCATAGCCATACTTGATCTGAATCAAGCTTAGATATCACTTGTCGTGGATGATTAAAAAAGAAAAGGTTTTGATTCACAGAAATCAGGAACAGTTCCAGGGGTTGGGATGATGCACGCCCCGATTGCATTGCTACCAACTCCATTCCCAGAAAGTTACTGGAAGCAAGCTTGTGAAGTTGCTCCTCTCTTCAATGAGTTGGTTGATCGTGTCAGCTTGGATTCCAAATTCATACAGGACAGTCTCTCCAGGTTAGTTCATCTAAACTCTCTCTCTACATCTGAAAGTAGCGGTCTTTTGATTGATTCTCTATATGTTGCAGAACCAAAAAAGCTGACATCTTTACATCTAGACTTCTTGACATTCACTCCAAGATGCTTGAAAGCAACAAGAAAGAGGTCACTTGTGGTTTCATTTTAATCTTGATCCAATGGTAAGAATGTTCTAGATTTCATTCCCTTGGCTGTGTTTGTGTTAGCAGGACATTCGTTTGGGTTTACACCGGTCAGATTATATGCTGGATGAAGAAACAAAATCACTGCTTCAGATAGAGATGAATACTATTTCCTGTTCCTTTCCAGGCTTTGGTCGTCTTGTTACCGAGCTACACCAGTACGTGTATCCCATACCTTACACCATCTTTGGATTTAGCTTAAAAGGTTACACTTTTTTTTACTTATTTCTCTTGTTTGCAGGTCATTGCTTAGATCTCATGGGGATCATCTGGGGCTAGACTCTGAACGTGTACCCAAAAACACATCCTCAAGCCAATTTGCTGACGCAATAGCTAAAGCTTGGTCCGAGTACAACAACCCAAGGTTAGACTTAGCCAAAGACCATGTTTTCAAAGTTTTTTTTTGTTTAAAGAATAACGTTTCTCTGTTTCAGAGCGGTGGTCATGGTAGTTGTGCAGCCGGATGAACGCAACATGTACGATCAGCATTGGCTAAGCAGCGTATTGAGAGAAAAATATCCTCTTTTTATAATGTTTCTCCGCTTTCCGGGGATCGATCTTTGACTTATTATACTATATATAAGGTGTTGTTTTGCTTTTCTTTAACTTCAAAACACGCACAATATTGTAACCATTAGGAAGAGTTTAGCAGAAGTTGAAAAAGAAGGGAGTGTACAAGAGGATGGAACCCTTATTGTGTAAGTAGTTGTCTGTTTTTAAAACCATTTTGTTGTTGGAAACTATGTAAAGAGCTTTTGTTTTTTGAAGTGATCGCCAAGCAGTCTCGGTGGTTTATTACAGATCAGGCTATACTCCCAGAGATTATCCATCTGAATCAGTAAGTAAACTATCTTCTTTCCCATACTGGTTCAGACTTTTTCTTGAGAATATTCTGAATCAGTATTGTGATTTTGAAGGAATGGAATGCTAGGTTGCTTATAGAGCAGTCCTCTGCAGTTAAATGCCCGTCTATAGCTTATCATTTAGCTGGCACCAAGAAAATCCAGCAAGAACTCGCAAAGCCAGGTCTCTTGGAGAGGTAAAATGGATCATATCGTTTATTTATAGACAAGCTAAAACTAAACATTGGATAAAACAGGTTTATGGACAACAAAGATGACGTTGCTAAGCTGAGGAAGTGCTTTGCTGGACTTTGGAGCTTGGACGATCCAGAATTCATCAAGAAAGCAATTGAAAAACCTGAGTTGTTTGTTATGAAGCCTCAGAGAGAAGGAGGAGGTTATAACCCAGTTGAAATCTCCTAAAGTCTTCTTACTGTACTTTCCCTCATATTCTAGGCTTATGTTCTTGGATTCTTTCAGGTAACAATATCTATGGAGATGATGTGAGGGAAAATCTACTGAGGTTGCAGAAAGAAGGAGAGGAAGAAAACGCTGCGTATATCCTAATGCAGAGGATATTCCCAAAAGTCTCAAACGTGTTCTTGGTGCGAGAAGGCATTTACCATAAAGATCAAGCTATATCAGAACTTGGAATCTATGGCGCTTACCTCAGGTACATAGTAGAAAGAAAAGTTCGGTATGCTTAACTTCATTCTCTACTTTAGTGTTGTGGCGTAATGTTTGAGCAAATATTGAAACGTGTAGGAACAAGGAGAGAGTTATAATAAACGAGCAGAGCGGTTATCTGATGCGCACAAAGGTCTCATCATCAGATGAAGGTGGTGTTGCTGCTGGTTTTGCCGTCTTGGACAGCATTTATTTGAATTGAGATGGTTCTCACTCACAGTCATTCATGTTTCTGCTGGTTTATTCCCTTTGTCTTCCTCTTCTTGCTTGTTTGTTAAAAGATATGTGTACTACTAAATCATAAAGATCTATAAGACATGACAATACAAAGTTATTTACAATTATTTTGCAGAAAACATTTTTATATATTAAAAAAGAAGTCAAATTTTCTTTCACGTGTGATATTTTATTGTAATAATATTACTATAGAAGTCATCTTTACAATTGTTTTAGTTTTCATTTCCAGACGGAAATTAAAATTATAATTTTTTTAATATAAAATCTTCTTATAAACTTTTAAAATATTTTTAAAATAAAACAAAAAATATTTAAAATTCTATTGTAATAATATTACTAACCACAAACGTTATTTAAAATTGAATAATATATAACATTAAATTATATTTATTTACTGATTAAATTTACTATATAAATTAGGATCAAAAAGAAAACCCGCACGGTTGTGCGGGTCAAGATCTAGTATATGCTTTTTCTAAACTTCTGTTTTTGGCTTTGTGAGACATATAATCGGAACATGGTCAGATGAAACATTAGTCATTAATATAAAACATCTAAATTTAAAGATTTAATACACACACGTATATGTTTGAGAACCTCCAATCAAAATATAAAATATATATCAAAAACTACATGAATAGATTGCTTTAAGAAAATGTAACGAAAATGTTATTGAAGAGATTCTCATTTAAAGATTTAATACACACACATCAAAATTTAAAGATTTAATATATATGTATATATGCGCATAAAGCTTTCAAATTATTAAACATAAATTTTTATTAAGATATTTACTAAATTGTTTATAGCATCCAAAATTGATGCTCATATGTTTACACTATGAAAATATTTGGAAAAAAACATTGATCCAAAATATCGATAGTTACAATAAATGCTTGTAGAAGTCAACTTAAAACGATATGCAGATGTTATTCTTAGAGCTAACTAAAGTAAATAAATCAATTATGATTTTGTAAAACAACTGAAATAATTTTATTAGTTAAAAAAACATTAGCATAAATTCAAAGCCGGTCATACTAAATGTATACACACTTGTAGGTTTTGGTAGTAGGAGAAACATAATTAAAAAAGAAAGTTAATCGAGTAATTGTTGGTGTCAAAATCGGTCACAACGGAAT
>JABAYD010003001.1:0-14305 GCA_014822095.1 Diplotaxis tenuifolia
ATCTTCGTTAGGACCGGAACTTGGAAGGGAACACCATTATTTGCCATCACCGTGGTTCTGATACCACTTTGTTGGGAAAGATTAGTCGGATAACGTTTCTTGTAGCGGCTAAGTTGGAAATTGGACAGCTACTATAAAAGTTAGCTTCCGTATTTAGAAGAAGAGTTTGCTTACTCAAGCTTTGTATTTAGAGAGTGTTTTTATAACTCTCTTAGAGAGAACTCTTTCTAAAAACTACTACTCTTTATTTATGATTGCTTTTGTGTTTGTTGTGGGATGATCTTACAAATGAACCAAGCACCCTATTTATACTAATGAAGCTACATCTAGATCCTTCTCTTGATCTTATCCACAAATTCTTCTACACACTTCTTCTTATTGGACTTTTTGGGCTTCTTGTGTGAAGGCATAATTGTACTTTGATCTTGGGCTATTGAAAGACCCAAAACCAAGTTTATTATTTCAACAGCTCAATCAGAGAAAGCTGTTCAGGAGCTTATTACTGAACAGACTCCTATGCAAGCAACAGATGATCATCTCATTGAATTCTCAGAGGCTTTGAGAAGTAAGCAAGCTTTTGGATTATTTCCCCAACCCAAAAAAAAGAGTTTCATGCTTTGTGTCGTTAGGACTTAGTTTTTGTGTGTGGCTGTTGCAAAGGCACTAAGAGGATTTGCTCAAGGAAAGGCATTGGCTCAAGCTAAGGCTGCTGAATGGAAGCGAAGATATGAGTTGGAGAGGTCGAAGAACCTTGAGTTGCTTCACAAAGGTTCAACTTTTAATGATTTACTGCTGTTATCCATCCTAAGTGACTTTCACTAATTGGTTTATTAGGCGCATTATTGTTTAGGGGGTGCCTAGACCAATTTTTAGAAAGGCTTTGTCAAAAAATCGGTTAAAAAATTGTTTGTTTAGACCCGATTTGCCGGTTAGACCATTTTTAGAACACTGGTTTGAATGGTGGCCTAATAATATATGGTTTGTATCACAGCACCGTTGAATATAATGGAATGTGTGCCGATGAATCTAGTAACAAGGGGATAGATCATTTAGCTAAGTCTCCACGACTTCATGTTCAGGAGAATGGTAAAACAGGAAGGTACTCCATGGAGCGAATTTGCTCTCATGAAATGCTCCAAGATGGTGAAGCTAACAGTCCTAATGGATCTAACAACAAACTGAAGAGAAAGGTATCTCTTGTGACCAGCTATTGCCTTAGATTTTCTGGGTATGCAAGTCAATAAACATAAGTAGGACACGTATGGCCTATCAACAATCTGTTAGACGTAACATCACTTTATATGAATATTTGTTCTTTAGGGCTCGTTAAACTTTCCTCACATTTGTTATATTCCAACACTGATCACTGCAATAGTATAGGAAACTGGAAACCTTTAGCAATAAGTAGAGAATGAAAAAGTCTTGATGCAGGCATCGTTTAAGCTTTCATGGTGGTGCAATGGACATCAGGCTAGTGATCAACACAAAAAAGAAATTGTCTCGTTTAAGAGTGGGAATATCACTACAGCTGACCGCAGCAGCAAACAGGTATGTAATATTGTGTCTATTGCTGCAGTATTTTCAGATAGTTTATTTTGTTCTCAGTTCCATGCATACTTGTTTAGTACGTAGACTAACTTTAAACTTCTATTCTCAGATTTCACTGACATGGGAGACCAATCCACAAACTGTGATTATTTTCACTAAACCTAACTCAACTTCTGTACGAGTTCTTTCTGTCGAAATGGTCAGGTCTGTATTTACACAGTTTGCAGTATTTTCAGAAAAGAGATTGGTTTACATAGACCATAGGATTAGATTTCAGTAATTATCTCTGAACTTCTGTTGGAAGGCAAAAGTATTCTTTGAGATGAAGTTAACATATTTTGATTCCGTTTCCACTTTAGATGGTTGAGAGAGCACAAAGGATTGAACGTTTACGTGGAACCACGAGTGAAGGCAGAACTTTTATCGGAATCAAGTTCCTTTGACTTTGTACAAACTTGGGAAGATGGTAAAAGATATTCTTATAAGCACTGTCTGGAATCCCAGGCTCCAGCTTCAATCATTTAGCATAAACTTTTGTTAATGCAGACAAAGAAATTTCACTTCTACACCCAAAAGTTGACCTTGTTATAACTCTTGGTGGAGATGGTACAGTTCTATGGGTAAAGTCACATCTGTGTCACTTTTGTATAATAAGTAACTCACATAATGATCTAACATGGAACATCTTCATCATTACAGGCAGCATCCATGTTCAAAGGACCAGTCCCTCCGATTGTTCCATTTTCCATGGGATCTCTTGGATTCATGACACACCTTTCCGTATCCTTCATCTTTTCTTCAACAGTTTATTATAAGTAACCCAGCGGATTATGGCCTGTCCAAACCAGCTGAACCAACCGAACCGAAAACCAGCCGAACCGACCGAACCGAAATGTTTGGTTTTCGGTTCGGTTTTGCGTTCACTTTGATTCGCTAGAGTTTTTGAAAATTGATTCGATTTTCGATTTGATTCGGTTTTTACCTATTTTAAAAATAACCGAAAATGACTGAAGTAACCGAATTTAACTCAAAAACTCTGATGTAACCGAAAATACCGATTTTTACAGGAAACTACCGAATTCTAATCGAAAATAGAAAAAAAATCGGTTAATTAGGGAAATAAAGTTAAAAACCAAAATTAACTGAAAACCAAACCAAAATTTTTTAGGTTTACTTTGTTAGGATTGTGACCGAACCGAATAAACTAAAACCAAAAATACCCGAACTGGAATATCTGAATAAACCGAAACCGCAGTTTATAAGCATTATCTGTCACTACAACTTTTTTCTTTTAACTCTTTATGATACCAAACAGCGAACAATACCGAGACTGTCTCGAAGCGGTTTTGAAAGGTCCAATCAGTATTACATTACGACACAGGTTGCAGTGTCACATCATCAGAGATAAAGCAAGGCATGATTAGGAAACAGGGGAGAATATGCTTGTTCTTGATGAAGTCACCATCGACCGTGGAATATCTTCTTACCTCACAAACCTTGAATGCTACTGCGACAATTCATTTGTCACATGTGTGATTGATACTATCTACAACCTCTGGTAGCACCGCCTACTCACTCGCAGCTGGAGGATCAATGGTCCATCCACAGGTACTAATATGCTCCCTCATGATGGTGTTTTTTCAGATTATGAAGGACAAACTATTACAACATAATGTTGTGCAGGTTCCTGGGATCTTGTTCACACCAATCTGTCCACATTCTCTGTCTTTCCGGCCACTGATATTACCGGACCACGTGACAGTGAGAGTGCAAGTGCCGTTCAACAGCAGAAGCTCTGCGTGGGTGTCGTTTGATGGGAAGGGACGGAAACTACTTGAAGGAGGGGATGCACTAGTGTGTAGCATAGCACCGTGGCCTGTCTCAACGGCTTGCCAGGTTGAATCCACTCATGAATTTTTACGCAGTATCCATGATGGTCTTCACTGGAACTTAAGAAAGACTCAATCCTCTGACGGCCCTCGTGACACTTGAGAAAAATTGTCCAGCTTCAAAAACCATATACATAATAGTCCTGACATCTGTCGATTTATCTATCCATGTGCATGCATATAAATAAAAGATGCCAAGGAAAGTGATGGGTTCCGCGAGAGAATCTAGTTGTATCCATTGTTGGGTGTAAAAGGAAATGAATGACTTATTCTTGGGTTCACCCATATGGCTGAACTTCTAGGTTCACTATCCAATAGGATTATGTTATTTTATATTTGATATCTTTTAAAAAAAAAAAAACAAAAATCTTGTTAAATTATATTATATTTTAAAAATAAAAATACAAAAATAAATAAAGAATAATAATAGATAATAAAAACGAAAAATAAATCTTTTTAAAAGAATATTTTACACTAAAACACTAAACCCTAAACTCTACTCCTAAATCCTAAACCCTTGGATAAATCATAAATTCTTTGGATAAATCTTATATTGTTTTAAAAATTTAGTGTTTATGACTTATCCAAGGGTTTAGGGTTTATGATTAGAGTTTAGAGTTTATGATTTATCCAAAGGTTTATAGTTTAGGATTAGAGTTTAGGGTTTGGTATTTTAGTATTAAAAATAGTGTTTATGATTTATCCAAGGATTAAGGATTTATGGTTTAGGATTAGATTTAGGGTTTAGGATTAGAGTTTAGGGTTTAGAGTTTAGGGTTTAGAGTTTATGATTTACCCAAGGTTTTAGGGTCTAAGATTAGAGTTTAGGGTTTGGTGCTTTAGTGTTAAAAATTTTGTGTTTATGATTTATCCAAAGGTGTAGGGTTTAGGATTAGAGTTTAGGGTGTAGTGTTTATGATTTACCCAAGGGTTTAGGGTTTACGATTAGAGTTTAGGGTTTAGTTAAAATATTTTTTTTTGAATTCGTTTTTATTCATAATTATTATTATTTATTTATTTTGTATTTTTATTTTTAAAAATATAATATAGTTTGACAAGATTTTGTTTCTTTGTTTGAAAGATATCAAATTTAAAATAACGCAATCCTATTGGTTGGTGAACCTACATAACTCGAAATGTAATATGTAGCTGTTAGTTCTTATGATCAATAATTATGTCCATGTGATTATCGCTCAAAGTTAATAATGAATCAAAGATGTTTATGTTCGCTCTCTCTCTATCCCTCTAAACTTGTCTTGCCTGATTTTGCATGCAATGATCTCATTACCTAGCATATTTTCATGTTGTATATATTAAAAATTAGTGAACTTACCAGGAGACGCTCGTAATTGCAACAGAACAGTCATATCATCACATAACATGATTAAATTTTTGATCATAAGATTGAAAAAGGCCTGCACAAAATAAATTAGGGGCCAAATTAATTGATTGTGTTTATGACAAAAAGGATTAAATGTTTTTTGATCAAAAAAAAAGGATTAAATGTTGTACTGATACTTGCCTATAGAGTAACATATGGACCAACAAGTGGCTGCACAACAAAAAGTATCTAGTCCACTTTTGCGAGAGAGCCTCTCACGGTTCTTCACGAAAAAGATAGAACATGACACGTGGCAACAATTCATTCGCACAAAATCATATTTGGATAAGGAAATAGATAATCTCTCATCAAACTCAACGCTTTCCACAAACTCTAACTTACCCCCAAAACTTCTTAAAACGCATTCAACCCTCTCACAAGCATTAACCGAGAGATAGAGAGAGTAGAATCAGACGTAGGAGATTCCGTCAACTATCAAGCAATGGCATCGATGACCATGACAGCCACATTCCTCCCCGCCGTCGCCAAGCTTCCGTCACCCACTGCCGGACGAAGGCTCTCAGTGATCAGAGCCTCAACGAGCGAGAACACAACCACCTTAGAAGTCAAGGCCAAGGAGGAACAGACCAGCACAACAATGAGGAGGGATCTCATGTTCACCGTTGCAGCTGCGGCCGTTTGTTCCTTGGCTAAAGTAGCCATGGCGGACGAGGAGGAGCCCAAGCGAGGCACAGAAGCGGCTAAAAAGAAATACGCTCAAGTTTGTGTCACAATGCCTACGGCCAAGATCTGCCGCTACTGATTCAACCATTCCACCTTAATTTCACGTCTCTCTCTATCTCTCTCTTTCTATATTTCGGTAAATTTTTCTCAAATTTGGTCTGTAATCTTCATAAATTATTTATAATTTTCAACTAGACTCATCTCCTTTTCATTATAAACAAAAACATGACAGAAGACATTGCATGTAAACATAATAAAGTCTCTGAAAACTATATTAATACCAAACCGTCCTACTAGGTTATAGAACACCAGACATTCAAATTTTATCATTAAGAGGTGACAACATCATTACCTAATCACCTTCAAACGCAGAGCAATGCCTCTCTCATCCAACTTGGCATTAGCAAACACCTTCCCATTCTCATCTCTAACCGTACACTCCCCTCCACCTATCGCCACCGACCCTCCCCCTGACGTCAGCTTACCAATACTCAACACATTCCTGTTAATCCTCGGAACAAAAAGCACGTCCTTGATCACCTTCCTCACACCCTTCATCGTAATCTTCACATCTCCTTTCCCTTCCGCCATAACAACGCTCCCATCAGCCAACCCAACACGACCCTTGTAAGTCCTATCCAAAGTGGAGAAAACCTTCAGAAACGGACTCATGTGGTCCGAAGCAGTAGAGTAAACCATCCACGTATCGTCACCGTAAGCGAAATCATCAGTAGTCGCCGTTAACATCAAATGCTCAGGCTTCTCCTTCTTAATAGCTTTACATTCTCTCCCACAGTCACCTCTTGCTCCACATATATGGCATTGGCCACTCGTGTCGCTACGGTAACAATCTTCTTGATTGTGATCGTACTTCTTGCACAAACCACACCACATCTGCTCAGACTTAGCCTTCTCAAGACTCTTAAGAGACCTCTTCAGCTCTCCAATCGTAAACTCCACAGGATAATGTCCAAACTCGCAAAGCCCAATCAGATCGTTAAGAGTCATATCGGGAAGACTCATGATCTCCTCCAAGATCGGAGCCGCTTCATCGTACGGCCACTTAAGCGAGGTTAACAGCTTCGTGATAACTTCGTCGTCGTCCAACGGATTCCCCCAACGACGGAACTTATCAACGATATCTAAAACTCTTTCCAAGTAACGATCCATCGATTCTCCGTCGTACATTGTGAGATCTTCGAATTCTTTAGTTAACTTTGGGCGATTCGGTGCTTCGTTACCTGATCTGAGGAGATCCCAGAGATCTTTCGCGGAAGAGACGGAGAAGGTGTTGCGGTAAGTGGATTCTGGGAGAGATGATTGGAGGATCTTGAGAGCTTTCATGTCTTTGATCGCGCGGTTTCTCCACTCGGCGAGCTCTTTGGGAGTGATCTTCGCGGCTAGATCTGGAAACTTGGTTGGATCCGTCGGGACTTCGTTCACGACGACGTCCCAAACTCCGTTGTCCATTAGCTTTTTCTTCGCGATTGGAGCCCATTGTGCGTAGTTTAGGTCGTCGGAGAGAGGGATTTGTTTATTCGCCGCCGCCATCGTCGTAACCGTCAGGGTTTTTCGATAAACCTTGTTTAAGTATATTCTCTTGGGGAAAACGATTAATAAACTATTCGCCTCACTTGGTACGTTCTATTTACGCATAAACCGAAAACCCTAAAATTACATTTTGAAATCAGCTCGGTTTGATTCTATTCTTGGTTCGGTTAAACGTAATTGGAAAATGTATTTAAACCGGGTCAATTCCATCATATGCGTGTGAATTTCATATAATAAATTTTGATACACTTCTGGAATTGCGTTGTTGATACGGAGTTTTCTAACCGGTTTGGGTCCCTGTATAATTGTGTTGAGTGTTTAATTAGGTGGTTTGATCCGGTTAAGCAAGTCTCTCCACTGATAATGATCAACAACAGTTACTGATGGGTTTGGATAATAATGCAGTCTTAGCAGTAGGTTAATACATGTACCAAGTACACGTTCTATTTATTAAAAAGAAAAGCAGTTGATGAAGGCCTGATTCGTCTGCATCCCATGTGTCATGATCCAAGGATAACCCACCTCCTCTTTGCAGATGATCTGCTGTATTTCTCGGATGGGTCTCGCCACTTTTTGACAGGCATTGTTTTGGCAGCCTTCGAAGATCTCACAGGACTGGATATGAATGCAGCAAAATCAGAGATCTTCTTTGGTGGTTATTCGGATGTTGAAAGATCGGTCTTGAGTGATATAACAGGAGTGAAGCTTGGATCCTTTCCAACGAGATACTTGGGCTTGCCTCTCAATCCGAGTAGGATAAGTCTTGCAACCTTGCAGCCTTTCTTGGAAAGAATCACATTTAAATTGTATTCCTGGACCGTTAAGTGCTTGTCTTTTGCTGGTAAGATAAGGATGGTAGCTTCAGTGATATATGGAATGGTGAATTTTTGGAGCTCTGTCTTTGCTCTACCTAAAAGATTTTATGAGAAGGTTGATTCTCTGTGCTGTGACTTTCTTTGGAAAAATAAGATTTCGTCTGCCTCTGGAGCGAGAGTAAGTTGGGATGATATATGCAAGCCTAAGAAGGAAGGGGGCTTGGGATTGAGAAAACTTGAAGACTTTGAACAGGTTTTCACTCTCAAGAGAGTCTGGAATTTATTCTCTGCTCAAGAGTCACTATGGGTTGCGTGGCTGCACTCTAATGTTCTTGCAAGGCGTTCCTACTGGTCTATTGCGGATTCCCAACGGTTGTCACCCACCGTGCAGAGTTTGATCAGGATTGAAGACACGGTCGCAGTGTTTCTTAGATGCAGCATTAGGGATGGTAGAGCAGCCAGCTTTTGGTTTGATTATTGGACTGATATTGGGCCTTTGGTGGAAGCCTTCGGTCAAAGAGGGCCTTCGGAACTCAGGGTACCACTTGAAGCTGTTATTGCTGACGCTTCTGATAATGGCGATTGGCTCCTTCCTCCAGCTAGATCAGATGTAGCCGAGACGCTGCAAATCGTGTTATCAACTATGACTCCTCCAGAGCCAAGTAGAGGAGGAGATATCTTTCTGTGGCGTAATGGTGAAAGCCAATTTTTTCCTAAGTTCTCTACTAAGACAACATGGCATTCCATTCGCGAGATAGCTCCAACTGTTCCATGGCATTCAATGGTCTGGTTCAAGGAGGAGATACCGAGATGCTCTTTCATTACTTGGATGGCAATGCTGTCGAGGTTACCAACAAAGGACAGGTTAGCTTCTTGGGGGGCTTACTGTTCCTCTGCAGTGTGTTCTATGCTCTTTGGGGCATGAATCTCATCACCACTTGTTCTTTCACTGTCCTTTTGTGGCTGCATTGTGGTCTCGCTTATGCGGTCGTGATATTCCTGGTTCTCCTTCATCGCTTCTTGAGGTTGCTGATCTACTTTCCAGTCACCAAGTGGCCTCTTCACCGTGCTTACTAGCTGTGATCAAGCTCCTGTTGCAATGCATCGTATACTGCATTTGGCGAGAGAGGAACTTGCGCATTTTCCAACATTCGTCATCTTCCATTGCAGGGGTCTTTGGGCGTGTTGATCGGCTAATGCGGGACCGTCTCTTATCAATCCCTCCTTTCTCGAACTCTGCTCCGTCTCCTCTGCAAGTTTACTTTCGCCTGTCGCCTCCTGATCCTTAGCGTTCTCGCTTTGTTTCTGCTTTCGCTGATGTCTTACTTATCTTGTGCAATAAGTGGTCTTCCACATTCGTTGTAAAAAACAAAAAACTTTGGTATGAATTTAACATTTTCACCAAAAAAAAAGGAAAAGATTTTGTATTGGAGTTTAGTTATTGGTCACATAGTTTTGGATTCAAAACTTGAAGTCTCGGATTCAACCTACAGGTTAATGACAAAAAAAAAAGCACAGTTTTTTTGTACAAGAAACTGAGAGAAATCTTCAATGTCTGAAAAATTGAGCTGGGGTGACGGGTTCGAAGACCTGCAGATTCACCTTTTGGGTTAAATGTCTAAGGTCACACTGTGTATATATATGGTTTCGTCTTAATAATGTACGAATGTATCTGATAGTCGAGTTCGTTTGCGAGCATCACAAGTGGTGTTGCGTTGATAGGTTCGAATCTGGTCGGTTTCAATTCTGTTAAACATTAAACAGTTGCCGCCCATCAAAGTTAATTGTGTTAAATATGTAAAATTATTTTAATAAATTGGTTTATGTCATTAGTTTCGAACTTTGGATTAGTATTTATGTTTTAGCAATGATGGTACTTTAAAAATACAAAAAAATCTATAACTTAGGAATAATTCAATTTAACTACATTTTTGTTCAATTTAAATTACTTTTAATAATAATAGTTGTAGGTAATTAAACTATATAAACGTTTGTTGTAAACCATCCATACTTTTCAGTTTAAAAAAAAAGACACAATTCTAAATACTTAATACATAACATTAATTATTTTTTATAGCCAACTCAATATCAAATAGATAAACATCAAATTTATTTATCAATAAAATATTTATATCTGTCAACTCTAATCTTCTCTCAAGAACAATTGTACATCACACTATTAAGTGTTATGATAACCGTAGAACTTCAAATTCTTAAAATAAGCACAAAATATAACGATATTATTATTCCAAAAATATCCAAGTAATTTTCATTAATATATAATATATCGAGAAAGAGATGAACCTCTCACAATGTTTATGATCGATAAACAAATTTGATGTTTATCTATTTGATATTGAGTTGGCTATAAAAAAATTGATTAATGTTATGTATTAAGTATTTAGAATTGTGTGGATGGTTTACAACAAACGTTTATATATTTTAATTACCTACAACTATTATTATTAAAAGTAATTTAAATTGAGCAAAAATATAGTTAAATTGAATTATTCCTAAATTATATATTTTTGTATTTTTAAAGTACCATAATTGCTAAAACATAAATACTAATCAAAACTAATGACATAAACCAATTTATTACTCCTTCTGTTTCATTATAAGTGTCATTTTAGGTTTGTGCACATGAATTAAGGAAACAAATAATTTTACATATTTTCCATATAAAAACACAATTAACTATATGATTTTCTGCAAAAAAAAAAAATCATCAATGTGGTTTTGTTTTGCAATTTAATCCACAAAATAAAAAATCCTCGGATCAACCCTCCAAATTCTAGTCAAACCGCAATATAAACCATCGGTATATTGATGATGTGGCAACCGTTTAATTTAAGATTTAATGTTTTTTTTGTGCCATCGCCGATATATAGGTGTTGTGTAGGTGTAGGTGTTGTAGGTCTTGTGTCTTGTGGCATACCGATCTTTTTTTCGTAATGGGTATTGTACCATCATGGATACATTATATCATTTAGACAAACTTCTCAGATTGAAGTGATGATACACTAAAATTGGACAGTATCTTATTATATAAAACATGGTTCTCAAAGTTATTAATTAACAAAATTGCGATACATGGTTTTTGTATTTTTAAAATTGTGATATATCTTACGTAAAAGTAACGTGGTTTGTGCACATGAATTAAGAGAAACAAATAATTTTACATATTTTCCATATAAAAACACAATTAACTATATGGTTTTCTGCAAAAAAAAATCATCAATGTGGTTTTGTTTTACAATTTAATCCACCAAATAAAAAATCCTCGGGTAAACCCTCCAAATTCTAGTCAAACCGCCATATAAACCATCGGTATATTGATGATAAGGCAACCCTTTAATTTAAGCTTTAATGTTTTTCTTTTGTGCCAACACCGATATATAGGTGTTGTGTAGGTGGCATACCTATCTTTTTTTCGTAATGGGTATTGTACCATCATGGATACATTATATCATTTAGACAAACTTCTCAGATTGGGGTGATGATACACTAAAATTGGACAGTATCTTATTATATAAAACATGGTTCTCAAAATTATTAATTAACAAAATTGCGATACATGGTTTTTGTATTTTTAAAATTGTGATATATGTTACGTAAAAGTAATATGGTTTGTGCACATGAATTAAGGAAACAAATAATTTTACATATTTTGCATATAATAACACAATTAACTATATGGTTTTCTGCAAAAAAAAAAATCATCAATGTGGTTTTGTTTTGTAATTTAATCCACCAAATAAAAAATCCTCAGGTCAACCTTCCAAATTCTAGTCAAACCGCAATATAAACCATCGGTATATTGATGATGCGGCAACAGTTTAATTTAAGCTTTAATGTTTTTTTTGTGCCATCACCGATATATAGGTGTTGTGTAGGTGTAGGTGTTGTAGGTCTTGTGTCTTGTGGCATACCTATCTTTTTTTCGTAATGGGTATTGTACCATCATGGATACATTATATCATTTAGACAAACTTCTCAGATTGGAGTGATGATACACTAATATTGGACAGTATCTTATTATATAAAACATGGTTCTCAAAGTTATTAATTAACAAAATTGCGATACATGGTTTTTGTATTTTTAAAATTGTGATATATGTTACGTAAAAATAGTAATTATCTTTTATAAAAATTAGTTATTATCCTTTAAAAATAGTAATTATCCTTCTAAAAAGTAGAAAAAATATATTTTTTTAAAAAACATATTAGTAATTATTTTAAATTTAACACTGATTTTTCTTCTCTCAAATAATAAAGAAAAGATAATTGTCAAAAAATAGTAATTATTCTTTTTTTTAAAAGATATTTTTTTTAAACGATTAATGCTAATTTTCCTTATAATAGTTATTATTTTTTTAAAAAACAAAATCAGTAATTATCCTTTTTAAAAAAAATAGTAATTATACTTTAAAAAAAATAATAATTATCCTTTTTAAAAAAGATTAAATAGTAATTGTATTTTTAAAAACATTAAAAAGGAAAAACTTTTTTTTTGTTAATTTTCCATAATTTAAATCCTACTTAAAAATTTCAATATCCAAAAAAAATGACATAGAAAAATTATTAATAAAGGATAAATAATATTTTTAAAAAAATTGTCCTTCTAAAAAGGAAAGACTGTTTAATGTTTATTTTCCTAATGTCATTGAGTCTGATTGGTTATGACTGTAGCTTTATATTTTTGCTGTAGAATTTATGTTGTAGAATATTGTGCAGTATCTGTAGAATTTGTGTTGTAGGGGTTTATACAAGGGAGATATGGATAAGCTTAATTTTTATAAACCTGAAAAAAAACGAAACCCCATTAAACAAAACCGAAACCCAAATGGGACCCCAAATGCCCATGCATACTTTGTGCTGAACTGCAAAATTTTGTGTTGTTACTATATAATTTTATATATTAAGAAAACAAACTATAGTTGTTAAGTATTAATAATTTTTAAAGTTAAAATTAATTGTTAATTATTTTAAAATCAAAATAATGTCAATACATATTAAAAATATATAAATTAAGAAATGGTAGTGAAATATAATTAAATTGTTAACTTTTATTTATGTGTATGAAATTTACATTTATATACTACATATATGGTATTTAAATATTTTGGTGAAATATATAAAGAAGTTAGAACATATATTTTATATTTATTAGAAATAAAAAAGGAAAAAGAAAACATTTTATAGAAAAAGGAGAAATATTTCTAAAGCACCTAGAAATAGAATTTAAAAAATTTGCTCCACATCCCTGAAATTAAATAAAAGCTTGCAACATCTGTGGGATTCAAAGTTGTAACCAAAGCCTGATATATTTAATTTTAGTGCTTCGGAAAGAAATAAAGCTCTGTTCATCACTCACAGCTTTCACCAATCACCCATATTGTTAAAAACTAAATATGCTTTCTAATGTAAAAAATAATGACATAACTAATCAACAAATTCTTGAAAAAATTTCATATTTGTTGGAAACATGAAACATGCTTATTTGGCATCAAAAAGAAAAATTTCTCACTATGGTTATTGATATATATATATATATAACTAAGCTCTCTCATATTTGGTCGCTTTTCATATTTGATCACCATACACCATACCTAATTATTGATTTAAGACAAATATAAGATTAGTTTATATGTCTTGATCATCGAATGTTCTTCCTCGCATGCTCTTTTCTTTTTAAAAGTGATGCTGATTTCTTATGTCATTAATGTTAGGATGTGTACGTAACGATTAGACGTTTACAAGTTATATTATGATCTATTAATGATGTTCTATTATTAGGCTTTCGAGTTATTGCCACAATAATGATGTTCTATTACGTATGTGTGTTTGTTTTTCATATTGTTGTACGGACGTAAATTAATATTGCTATTATGATTGTTTATGTATGTGTGTTTGTTTTTCCTATTTAAATAATTTATTTATTATATAAGAAATATAATTCAAAGTTGTGTACGTTTTGTTTTCATGAAAAGTTTGGAAATAGATTAAGAATCCTTATTGAAAATGTGCAAAATTACAATAAAAATACAAAAAAAATCATCATAAATTTTAGATAATACTAAAGAGCAATTACATGTATGAGACCAATTACCTTGAATACCGCGAGAAATTTTTGATTTAAAAATTATAAAAATTTTGCTCAACCAGAAAAAACAATAACTAAATATCCTATAATTACAATAAAATTTCTTTTTTTTTATGTTCTGCATGAAATTAAAATGTCAATCAAAATTCGTGCGCACGGGTCATACCTAGTTGTTCTAAGACTATGTACATTAATGAACCCCACTTGGGGTTCATATGTATTATTTTATAATTTTATGGTGGGGTCAACAAAATTGATGAACCCGGTCGATTTGTGCACCTCCATCAATGAACCTGAATCGGGGTTCATAAGAATAAAATAATATATTTTT
>JABAYD010003011.1:0-14049 GCA_014822095.1 Diplotaxis tenuifolia
CAAGGAAATACTTTTCTTATATGTATATCCGTTAGAGGGTTCTTAGCAGTATTGATCAAGTGCACAAAGTTACGAAATACTGAGTCCTGCGAGAACTCTTCTGAGGGCAATGGAAAATGAGATAGCTCCCATGTGTAAAAAGAACATGACAGATACTCTCAACACCAGTACTCTCGACATGTAAAAAGAACATGACAGAACGTGATTTTTTTTCTTTTTAATCCCTAATTTATATTGACTTAGCCAAACCTTTATGGTGTAACATCCAGTAAAAAAAATCAAGAAACCGGATTGTATAGTTCTTATGGGCCTTGAAAATGGGCCTAACAATCATGTTACACTTTTTAAAACCGTGAGAAGTGAAGTTACGAGCGCAGTTACGGAAAAAGGTTAATAAAAAATCTTCAAGCGAAAACCCTAACTTCAACGGGAACTCACCAATCCACAGATCGATCAAAACAGCTAAAACAGAATAAGCAAGAAGGTCAAAATCAGATTGTCTACTTAAGATTCTAGGTTTCGCTTTTGGAATGTTGTTTTGCTAAAACAAAAGTTTATAAACCCAACAGTAATGTCAAGCGACAGGCGAGAAGTTCAGCAAGAGACGACGACGACGACGGTGGACGGAAACGGATCCAATTCTCACTCGATGGCAGTAACGGCGAGAGCTACGACGTGCCGTAGACTGAGGATAAACCCTAACAACGAGCTTAGGCCAGATAGTTACGAGGATCTGCATCTCGATTTCCCTAATCCGGTTTATAAAAATCTCGAGAAGTACTTGCCTCCTGACATGCTGGTTACTAACAGAGAAGAGAAAGTGAGATTCATGACTGAGATTATGCAGAGTCACCTTCCTAGTGGAGAGAGGTCTAGGGTAAAGTTCAAAGCTTTGACCTTTTTATCTAAATTTCAGATTGGAATCGTTTTAGAGCTTACCCAATTGGTGAGATTTGAATTTTGCTAAATGATTTTACAAAGTAGGTTCCTTTTTTTATTTGATGTTGCAGGCTCAGAGGCACAGTGACTATAGGAATAAGATAGTATCAAATTATCAGGTGTGAATCTTTTTTTTTGAACTTCACTGTGTTCTATTATATCTTGCTGAATAGTTTGAAATGTTTTTTTTTTTCTGTAGCCACTTCACAAGGAGCTGTATAATCTAGTCCCCATAATATGTCTCGTTCCTTCTTTCATAAATGCGGTTAATGAAAACACAGAGGATAGCTTCCGAAGTATCATCTCTGAAGCTTCTCCTGGTGTCTTTGTCTTTGACATGCTCCTCCCTAGCTTCTGCGAGATGATGCTTGCCGAGGTAATGTGCAATGCCATCCCTTTTTCTTAATTTCTCTATACCCTTTTATGCTATTTTGTTAATGTAATAGTGTTTGGCCATGTAGATAGAAAATTTTGAAAAGTGGGTGGCTGAGACAAAATTTAAAATCATGAGACCAAACACCATGAATAAACACGGTGCTGTGCTTGACGACTTTGGCCTCGATACCATGCTTGACAAACTCATGGAGAATTTCATACGTCCCATTTCAAAAGGCAATATATAACTGAAATCTGTTACATAGATCCATTAGTTATGTTACTGTGTTGTGCTAAAAACGTTACTTGCTATCTTTGTTTTGTAGTGTTCTTCAATGATGTAGGTGGAGCAACTCTGGACTCTCACCATGGGTTTGTTGTTGAGTATGGTACTGATAAGGATCTTGATTTAGGTGAGACCTATCCTGCAGAACTTTTCAAATATCCTTACTAGTTTTCTTTCTTAAATTCTGGGTTGAATCTAAGCAGTTTTATAAAATTTGTGCAGGTTTTCATGTGGATGATTCAGAAGTAACTCTGAATGTTTGTTTGGGTAACCAATTTGTGGGAGGGGAGTTGTTTTTCCGAGGCACACGGTGTGAGAAACATGTTAACACAGCGACAAAGTCAGATGTATGCTACTTGCTTTCTTCTTACGTATAACATATTTAATATCTGGCTGATGGCTGATTGAAACAACTGTTTTCTTATGAAAGCAGGAGATATTTGATTATTGTCATGTACCGGGGCAAGCTGTACTTCACCGTGGGCGTCACCGCCATGGTGCTAGAGCCACAACATCTGGACATAGGGTCAATTTGCTTCTATGGTGCAGAAGGTATATATATACCAATTGAAAGAATTTCATTTTTTTCCAGTTCCTTATCAAACTTTTTCTTGTTGTTGTTCCATGCAGCTCTGCGTTTAGAGAGCTCAAGAAACTCCAGAAGGACTTCTCCAGCTGGTGTGGAGAGTGCTCTTGTGAAAAGAAAGAGGAGAGAGCGAGGACGTTTGATGCTATAAGAAAGGTAAAGCATTTGATTATTGATCAAGCATGTAACTGTCTCTCGTAGGGTGGCTAATTCATTTGCTCTTTATTGCTATTGTAGAAATATGTTAAAGCAGTACGTCCATCCCAGGCTTGAAGAAACAGCTAGTAAGATAAAGATAAGCTATAACTTATGTTGGATGACTTTAGAACTTGGGATCAAGCCTTGTTAGAATTGCTCATTGTTTTAAGGTGACTTAAAACTTGAGCCTATGTAGAAAATCATTTTAAGGTAAATGGCTTTCGGTTTTATCTTTTCTCAACTCTTTGATAACCATGTACATGAAATCTAGTCTCAAGTTCACTTCTTCCACAACGAGTTGTATCGGTTTCTGATACTTTTTTAGTATGATGAACCTTTTTAAAGAATTATTGTTCTCTAATTCGAATTGGTTTTGCTGCTCTCTAAATCCTCTCGTTACTAGTGAATGATGTGTTTGAGCCAGTATCAATAACCTTTCTAGTCTTTATTTTAATTGAATATAGAAAAGTATTAGGGACTTCTGCGTGTTGCCCCTGAATACTGGAAGCAAGCAAGAAAGTTTTAATGTGTTTTGTATCTCTCTACTTTTTAAGAGTATCTAAGTTGATACGATGCTTCTATGGTGATATACAGATCCGAATGAGCTTTTTATCGTGATGTAGATGATTTAACACAATTCATTCATCTTCATTCCATATCGATTCTGTCGGATCTCACTGATTAGTCTAAAATGAAAGGATTTGATCTGCGTTTGTTGTTGATCTATATGGTGTAATCGTGCTGTTGACAGGCCAATTGAGCAGAAGAAACTAATGTTCATGAACCTGTGTACTGTACTAAGCTTTTATACAACGAATCTACAACATTTGTGACCCAGTCTATGATTATCCAGCAGTTGAAGTTCAGATTCTAATTCCACCATTTGCAATATAACCAAATCATATTCAACATATGAAACAAAAAGGGAAATCCTGATATAAAGTCACTAGAAAGAAACAAAGTAGCACTAAACCACAAAGACGACCACTTAGCTGTAATAGCACATGGTGAAAGCAAATAGGGTCTAAGTTCAACCATTGCAAAAAAACACACACACCAAAATAAGAAAAAACAAAGCTTAGATAGAGCGAGAGAAGTGTACTACTCAGGATCGTTTCGAGTGAAACTACCACACTACCTCACAGTAACGATGTCATCAATCTTCAAAATCATCCTAACGCATTCAGTCGCGAGAGTGATAGCACTAGTGCTCACAAGCAGAGGCTGCACCACGTTTTCCTCCAAGATATTAGTAATCTGCCCTTTCCTCACGTTGATCCCAGAGTTGATTTCCCCTTGCGCATGCTTGTTCCTCAGCTCAGTCACAATCGCAATAGGATTCAAACCTGCATTCTCAGCCAACGTGTAAGGAATAACCTCAAGAGCTTCAGCGAAAGACTTCACACAGTAACCTTCCATCCCATGGAGCACCTTAGCCCACGCACCTAGCTGCCTCGAGAGCTCAATCTCCGGCGCACCACCTCCTGCAATCAAAAACCTCTTGCTCACAAGACACCTAACAACACACAACGCATCATGCAAACTCCTCTCAGCTTCATCAAGGACAAGCTGGTTAGATCCACGGACAAGAACAGAGGTTGTCCTCCCCATGTCTTTAATCCCAGTGATCTTCAAAATCTTCCCATCACCAAGCGAAGCTTCTTCAACAAGATCAGCAAACCCAAGCTTCTCAGCCCTAAAATGCTCGATATTCGCAATCGGCAAACAGTTCAACGTCTTTGTAACAAACTCAATCTCATCCCTCTCCACATCCTTAATCACCATAATCTTAGCCTTAGCCAAATAATGAAGAGACAAATCAGTCACAGCGTCCCTCAAAATACTCTTCTGAATCAGCAACACATTACAACCAGTGGCTTTGATCTTCTTAATCATCCCCAAGATATAGTTCCTCTCTTCCTTCAAGATCCTATCCATCTGAGTATAATCAGAGACAACAATACTTTGCTCGATATCAGTCTTGGGAGGAGAGATCTGGAACTGAATCACAGCGATCTTCGCATTCTCCATCCTCGTGGGCCCACCAGCAGCGTGACTCACCTTCTTATCAAACACCAAACCGTTAACAGTGTGCGTATCGTCAACAGTCCCACCAAGCTTCTTCACAATCTTGATATCACGCAGATCAACAATCTCAGGCTTCTCCGGATCGATCACAGATAAAACCGCATCCACAGCTAAGGGAGCGAGCAACGTAGAGTACTGACTAACAACCTTACTGTTCAACGACGTGCTCGCGGATTTCACCAACGAGTCACGATCCGTTAGCTCCACGGGGACGGCCATGGCGGTTAAGATATCAACGGACTTACCACACGACTTGTGAAGCGCGTCCGAGATCACGGTAGGGTGGATCCCGGCTCCTAATAGCGATTGGCAAACCCTGAGCAAGGCTCCGGCGAGTACGACGACGGTTGTGGTCCCGTCTCCGGCGGCGGAGTCCTGAGATTTGGAGAGCTCCACCATCATCTTCGCGGCGGGCTGGAGAACGTCCATTTTGTTGAGGATCGTGGCTCCGTCGTTGGTGATGATGACCTCGCCGCTCGCGGTGGAGATCATCTTGTCCATACCCTTGGGGCCGAGGCTGGTGCGGACGGCGTCGGCGACGGCGCGGCCGGCGTTGATGTTGGCGGAGCGGATGTCTTCTTTGCGTTTGTTGTCTACGAAGGATTCGGATTTTGACGCGCGGGGGCGAGATGCCATGGGTGCTGCTACTGCTGCCATTGTAGAGTACAGAGGAGAGAGATCTCGAGATTTGATTTGAAAAGGGAAATGAGTTAGATCAGTGTTGCAGTGGAAAGAGACGCTCTAGGGTTTTACGATGATCTTTGGTTGCACGAACTAATCTATTCTTTTTTAGTAATGGGCCTGTTGTGTATAAACTGTGTTACTTTAGCCCAACAAAGCCCATTATAGATCTCCTATTTTCTATTTTTTTTTAAATAACCGAAGAATAAAAGTAAACCGAAGCAAACCGGAGAAAATTAAATTCTTGTTTAACTGCCTACTATTAAACCTCTGCCACTGCTTTGTCTTTTTCCCGTTCACCGGACAGGGAAGGGTTTGTGGTCGGAGATTTTGCAGAGCGTGAACTCCGTTACACATGTTGAAGTCAATTCTTGGGTTGAAATGGAGAAGAAAGTCTGAATTTCTCTATCTTCCGAAACATTGCTTTCGTTATCTCCAGACAGCTTCTGACGACACGCAACGAAGGGTGACTGTTCTGTTTTCTAGCACTAAATTAGTGTTCTTCTCCACTTAGTGCTTACTGTTTCCTGTGGTTCCAGTCTGCTTGTGAGATTAATCAATGGAGATTAAGGTTCTCGGCGTTTCTCATATCGAAGCATGAGCAAGAGATTGTGTATGAGAATTGGGATGGTTTTCAGAAAATCTCAGGAATGGCGTCAAGAATGGGACTCCATATGTATCTATCTTCGTTAAGGTCTTGTAATGAAGTTAGAAACCTCCTTTGATTCTGAAGTTTTGTTTGTTATATTGTTTTGTAGCCATCAGTATGGTAAAGCTGTTGTCTTTAGCAAAGTTCCGTTGCCAAGGTATAGACGTGATCTTGATAATAGGTGTCTGCGAAGACAGGTGTTTCTTTTTATCCTTTCACTCTTAGTGTAATTCATTGAGATTAGGAAGTAATATATGTGTCTTATTTCACTTGGATTCAAAAAGGTGGTCTTGCTTTTAAGCGTAGAAAGGGAAGTAGATGCTTACCTTGAGGCTTTTCTTGATGAAAGAGAAGACGGGTTTCTAGGGATACCTGAACCCTCTAGAAATGAATATCTGGCTACTGGTAATGGCCACTTTGAGAAATATGCGTCTCCGTTTCCAGAAACAAAGAGTTTCCAACTGAAGAGTATGCAACAGAACTGGCTGGTTTGTTTCTCTGAAGCATTACTCTTCTTTTGCCTATAATTACATTAGTGTGTGTTGCTCACTCTCACTTTTTGTCTTTCTTGCAGAACTCTCCACAAGGTCAGCAAATGTTTGAGTTCCGCAAAAGCCTTCCTGCATACAAGGAGAAAGATGCGTTACTGAAACTCATCTCAGAAAATCAGGTGAGCTATAATAACACATCTATTCAATTGTTTTTTTATGAGAAATACTCAAGGGGTGATTATTTTCCAAACTGTTTGGTCATCTTTTGCAGGTGGTAGTGGTTTCTGGAGAAACTGGTTGTGGTAAAACCACGCAACTTCCACAGTACATATTAGAATCTGAGATTGAGGCTTCTCGTGGAGCTTCATGCAGCATCATCTGTACACAGCCTAGAAGAATCTCTGCTATTTCTGTTTCTGAACGAGTTGCTTCAGAACGAGGCGAAAAGTTAGGAGAAAACGTAAGTTCCCAACATTCTCTGGTACTTAGAAGCTGGGGAATGGTTGAAACCATTGATTATCTTGTTGATGAGTCTGAAATGTCCTATTATACTCTTGGAAGGTTGGATACAAGATACGGCATGAAGGAAAACTCGGAAAGGAGACACGGCTTCTCTTTTGTACTTCGGGTACTTTACTTAGAAGGTTGCAATCGGACCAAATCCTGGAAGGTGTGTCTCATGTCATAATAGATGAGATTCATGAACGTGGGATGAATGAAGGTATTGTTATCATCTGCCTTTTTCCCATCAGTACTTACAGTATTATATTCACACACGTCTATTTTTGCTTCTTTTGTCTTCAGATTTTCTGCTTGTTGTCCTGAAAGACATCCTCCCTCGTAGGCCTGACTTACGGTTGATTTTAATGAGTGCAACATTGAATGCTGAGCTCTTCTCTTCTTACTTCAATGGTGCGCAGACCATGCATATCCCGGTAAATCTCTCTTTTTACATCACTCATGATCTTGTAAAAAAGTAATGATCATAAGTTTGTAACTTGAATGAAAACCACAGGGTTTTACATACCCAATACGAACCCATTTCCTGGAGGATATTCTCGAAAACACTCTTACAGCAGCACAATCCAAACGTTTCACCTGGAGACCTGATTGGATCAATGTTGACCTCATTGAACATGTGCTTTGTCACATCGTCAAAGGAAAGACCCCTGGTGCTGTTTTGGTATTCATGATCGGTTGGGATGATATAAGAGAAATGAAGATTAAGCTCCAAGCTCACCCGCTTCTAGGAGACCCCAGCAAAGTTTTGTTGCTTACCTGCCATGGTTCCATGGACAACTCTAAGCAGGTGATTCACTGTGGTTTGTTTAAGTTGGTTTTGTCACCTGACTTTTTGTTTATTTATCTCTTTTATGAAACCTATTTGCTTTCAATTTTTGTTGCTTCTAATGATTCTGTTTCCGATTCTACAGAAACTGATATTTGATAGACCCCCAGATGGCATTAGGAAGATAGTTGTGGCCACCAATGTTGCTGAGACGAGTATCACTATCAATGATGTGGTATTTGTTGTTGATTGTGGAAAAGCAAAAGAATCTTCTTATGATGCCCTTAACAACACTCCTTGTCTGTTCCCATCTTCGATCTCCAAGGCATCTGCTCGTCAAGTAAGAGATAGAATACACCAAGAAGTGCTTTGGTCAATTAGTGGTATCAAATGAAGTTTAATTTGTATCTTTTCTTTCAGAGAAGAGGAAGAGCTGGTCGTGTTATGCCTGGAGAATGTTATCACCTTTATCCTAAGCTTGTCTATGAAGCTCTCGATGATTACCAGCGGCCAGAGCTTCTTAGGTCTCCACTGCAGACTTTGTGTCTGCAGATCAAAAGCTTAAGGCTTGGAAACATATCAGAGTTTCTTTCCAAGGCGTTGCAATCTCCTGAACCTTTATCGGTATGTTCCCCTCATTTAGTTATCCTTTGAGGTATGCGTGGACATTTAAGCTTAAATTTGGGTTCGGCTTGTTTGGTTCAGTTTTTGGTCACATCCCTACTTTGAGGTATCAATATTGACTGTGATGGTTAATGTTTATTTCTAGGTCCAGAACGCTGTTGAAGATCTGAAGATTATTGGTGCTCTTGATGACAATGAAAACTTAACTGTCTTAGGTTTTCTCTGCTCAGACACTTCATATGATTTTCTTTAATTAGTCTCTGCCGAAACTCATTTTATATAATGTGTGCAGGAGAGTATTTGTCAACGCTTCCTGTGGAGCCTAAACTTGGAAAGATGCTTGTTTTAGGATCTATCTTCAGCTGTCTAGATCCAATACTGACAGTTGTTGCTGGTCTTGATGTCAAAGACCCATTCATTCCGCAATTTGACAAAAACAATGTAAGTTTTTTTCAGAGAAAATGTTCATATGAGTAGCAAAACCAAAACGTGTCTTGTCTTATTAGTCACTGATTCTGTTCACTGCAGGAACCAGACTATTCAGGAAAGTTATATATCTCTTCGGGTAATTACAGTGATCATTTGACGCTGGTTCGAGCATACGATGGGTGGAAAAAAGCCCAAAAAGAAGGGAGTGGTCAAGCATTTTGCCGGATGAACCATCTTTCTCATCAAACTCTTAAAGAAATAGACTCTATGCGGAAACAGTTTCTCTGTCTCCTCAAAAACGCCTCTCTGGTTTCTAACATTGAAGAGTGCAATAAGCTAAGGCATGACGAACATCTTGTCCGGGCAATCATCTGTGCAGGCTTGTTCCCTGGAGTTTCCTCTGTTGTGGTCAGTCTTTTGTACCTTCTCTCTTTTTACCTAGATATACTAGATTTTATGATTGTCAACGTTGAAACTGTTTTTGGTACAGAATCATAGGAAGAGAATTACATTCGAGACGATGGATGAGAAACAGGCGCGTCCTTGCTCTGTAAGTGCTCTCTAGGATTTAAAATCTTCAACTTAAAGCAGAACAGTTGTTAGAAGTGGCTAATTGTAACTTATCTTGTGCTGTGTAGAACACTGTGAATGGCTTGGTAACAAGGATACCATATCCTTGGCTAGTATTTAACCAGAAAGTTAAAGTTTTTTCTGTTGCTTTCCGAGATTCCACCGGTGTATCTGATTCTGCTCTTCTTTTGTTTGGAGGCAATCTCTCTCCCGGTTCATCTGTCAGTATAGTTGTACATCAATGTATATATCTTTCTCTCTTAAGTCTTGTGTCTTCTTTTACTGTTGAGTTGTGTTTTTCTGTAGGATGGTCATCTAACAATGTTGGGAGGTTTTGTCGAGTTTTTCATGAGACCTTCTCTGGCAGATACTTACCTTTCGTTGAGAACCGAGCTCGATCAACTTATTCAGACTAAGGTAACAAAAAAATCAATGGAAACTTCCCAAAGGCCTTGTGTGACAGTGTGATTTATTAAAAGCCTTCTCTCTCTCTTTCTTTTAACAGCTTCAGAATCCAAGACGTGAGACCAAGCTCGATGAGAAGCTCATATCAGCCATAAGGTTACTTCTGTCTAAGGACGAATGCAAGGGCCGTTTTGTCTGAAGATGGTATAACTGAATCAGTTTACTTTCGCTGGTTCAATGTATTGTGAGTTGGTTTAATCTAACACATGTATATATACTGATGTAAAGTTGACCATTGACATTATTGAACTCGGTCCAAATGAATTAGTATGGTTAAGTCGAGGCTACCTTCAACAAAGTTGCTGCCCAGGTTTCTGTTCCAAACTCAACTCCAGTCACTTTAAACAACAGACAGTCGAGAATATGATTAGGAACCTTAGCAAAGATCAGATTCAACATTTCATATCTCTATTTAGCTCTCAGCTAAAGACCCCTTCCAGTTTTTGTCAAACTTAAGTTTTTGTGTCTATTTCTGTTTGTTTTACCTATAACTTTGTTGATATTTTGATGGTATCTTAACATTATCTCCAACCAAGTATGGATAATTGATAATGGAGCAACTCATCGTATTGCGCATGATAAGAATCTCTTTTGGTCCATGGAATTTTCTTACTGGATCCACAATTAAAGACAGTAGAGTGGGAACAATCTGATTGAATGATCACATTTTTCTCCACATTGAGGTCTTCATTCCAGAAGTTAGATTGAATCTTTGGAAATTTTACTAAACGTGACAATATTTATGAATTTTCTCCACATGTTTGTGCATAACAAAAAAAATAAATTTTAGTGTAAATGTTTACAAGATAATTATTCCGAGCCTACTAACTAGAGTTTAAGTTTAAAGTATACAACGAGTACAGTAAATTATTTTTATACCAACTGCCTCTGCAATAACTCAAAAGCTTTGGCAATAACCGGTTTGAACCGGTTTATATCAACGGTCACGTTCTGCCCTACCAAATAGGTCGACTTGAACGCTGTCCACCCGCGTTTCGCAACCGCCGATGGATCTTTAACAACCTCGTGATCGCGTCCGTACTGCTGCACAAGTGAGCTCTCCTCAGCCTCGATCTTGTACTCCAAATACCTCAGATTCATCCCCTTCGCAGGCCTCCCGAAATACGTATCCGCCAGCCACTCGTATCCACCAAGCGGAAGAATCTGAATCACCACCGCGTTCTCCGGCAAGAACACCATGTTCGTTAGCCCCGCGCCGTGAACGCCGAGCATCACGTCGCACGAGTTCACCGTATCCGCGAAACTCGCGACGCCTGTGTTCGCTTCCGCCACCAAGACTTCGAATCCGATTTCCCCTGCCGCGTTCGCGATCTCGTTGGTGTTCGTGAACGCTCGCGATCTGGCTCTCGATATAATCAGAATCCGTGGCTTCCGTGGCGGACTCTCTCCGGTACTCACGGCTGCGTTTCTCAGCGAGTATGCGTCTCTCAGGAACCTCCGGAAATCAGACATGGAGTACTCAGAATACGAAGGATCGATCGTCATCTCTTTGTAGTACTCTGGATGGCGATTGAGGCCGACGACAACGGCGGGGAAACAATGCGTTTCATCTTCTCCGTCGATGTAAATCAGTTCGTAATTCGAGAGACTCTTCAAAATCTCCTTGAATTTGTTGATCCACGGTTGATTCTTGTTAGTCACGAGAAACTGTACCTCTCCGTTGAATCTACGCGCCGTCGTGTAAAGAGGAACCAGGATGTCGGTGTAGTCGTGGAAGTTGTTCATCGAGTAGCCTCCGAGAGAGAAAATCATCGCCGGAACGCTGTGATTCCTAACGCAACGCGATGAAAAATTAGCGTTCTCTAACTGATCAGCGTTTTGTGTTAATCTCACCGTCCATTCTCTAACGCGACTCATGGCAATAAGGTCACCTTTTCGCGCGTAAGGTCTCATTTGCCACGTGGTATTCCCAGAAAACGCAAACGTGATCGCCGCAAGAATTGTCGCGGATTTACCGTGGACTCGTACGTCACCGTTTAACTCGCATACCTCTGTTCTTGATTGCTTCTTACATTTTATCGCTTCTTTCATTTTATCACCGTCTGAAAAAAAAACATTGTCAGAATCATAAACGTATGTAGAAAATGATTAAAACGAGTAAAAAACAAAGACAAAAGTTAAGAATGTGAACCTAAAACAAATTGGTCATTGGAGATTGAAGTGGGTGTTGTACAGTTAAAAGAATCAAGATGATTCTTGGGCAAGCTTGTGTCGCTGCAAACACCAGGCTTGTCATCTTCAGAGCTGGTTAAGCTCTGCGTATTTGTTGCATTTGATGTAATGTTATTTTGAGACGTTGCATAGTTGCTGCTACTCAAGGATTCCGGTTTCTGTGTTTCTGATATCCTCAGCATCCTTAGACCAGTCTCCACTGATAATTGCGACTCCACTGAAGAAACAAAGAAAGAGAGAAAAGAAAAAACGTTAGTAAAATGTTGTTTCTGCGTTTTCTGGCTCTTTGAAAGCGTTCTCAAGATTCTTGCCGATTGGTAATGGGCTGAAACAAGGTTTAAAGATGGTGCAAAGAGTGACGACGAAGAAAAGACACGCAATGAAAGCTCCATAGCCAAGTCTTTTCTGTTCGCTTTTACTAAAGCTACGAGCAAGTATTGTATCGTAAAGAAGACCCTTCTCTTTCATTTCTCTTGGTCTCTCAATTTACGCAAACTTAGTATTTTCTTGTGTTTCAAGGAAACTATAGAAATAGGGTTTACTCGCAAATGTAGAGATATGTGAATGATGGTGAGAGAGGAAAAGAATTTCGTAGGAAGTATATAAGAAGTCGTTATACGACATTCCTACTCGTGTTCAATGATTGTTTCTGTAAATGTCGGGATTTTAAGAAAGGGTCACAAACAGAAGATCAAAATATAAAAGTTCAGTATTATTAAGCGCAAGATTTTATTATTAATAAGTCTGGGGATTGCCGGCCTTGGAGATTAAAAGGATTAGAAGGCATGAAGTTGGTATTAGGAGCACTGAAAGAAGAAGTCTTAATGAATGCTCCCCACGATTCATTTTTTTTAATTAGCTTTGGTTTATATAAATTAAGATACTTAGTTTCCTAACCGTAATTTATTTCATTTCAAGGACTAATTTAATCTTCAAAGACGGCACCCAAATGATTTGTTTAATGTGTTTGTGTAAGCAGCAACTAATATTCATAGGAAGAATAATTTTTCCTACTGGCAACTTTATTTTCTCGTTACAAAATAACGCTGAAGGCTTCTATAATTAATAACATTTCATTGTTAGCACTTTGCTGCTGTAGTTTTGTTACTCCGATGAGAACTGTAAGTTTGAAATCATTGGCTAAAGAATATGAAAAGACGATGAGGAACTTTATGACCAGATTTTTCACATACCATGTTCGTAAGCCCCGCGCCATTTATAAAAGTCTTGTTAAAAATTATTCAATGTATAGAAAAATTACTATTCCTTCTATTTCAGTTTTTATGCTGTTTCAGTTTTCATGTTGTTCAAGGATGTTTTCATGCATATTAAGTAAATACTTAAATTTTCTATCATATTTCTATTTAATGTATTTATTTATTTTTATTTAGTAATTAATGAAGTAAGAGAAATGATATAAAATTAGCAATTTTGACAAAAATATGTATTTAAAATATAAAACAACAATAAAATGAAACAAATTTAAAAGTTTACAACGACGAAAAGATTATTTCTTTTATGTTAGAATAGGTTTGGCATGCTCTTCAAAGCCATTCATAATTTTATTAGTTTATTTAGTAAATGAAAACCGATAATATTAGGAAGTCAATATTCAAAAAAGAAAACTCAGCACTGAAAAATCAATGTGAAAAAGAAAAAAGAGAAAACACTTTAAAAGAAAAAGAAAAACAAAACATATTAAAAATGAAAAGAAACTGACTTCAAACTTGCATAAATAAGATTACGCCTAACTTCAAAATAATTATCAGTAAAATATTCAAAATTTTCTACTAAAGTAAAAGTGATTTTTTTCTTCTATAAATGTCTTTTGGTGATTTCATTTATTTTATAACAAATTCCGATTGTATTAATTCATATTCAAATGGTTGCAGTGGCAGTCAATGTAAAACAAAGCTGATGCAAAATAAGTTTCACATTCATTAATTTTCATTAATTTTCAATTTAATTTAATGTTATCTGGAACACATAAGGAATGAGGAAAAGCTGGATTTTTCCAATTTGGTGGCCCATCAGGGCTAGCAGAATGTCAAACCGAGTGCCAAGTAGTTGATTAGCGAGATTCGTGACGATGATTCACGTGTATGTTTTCTCATGATTAGTGTGTATGAGGATTAGATAGAGATGTTAACATGGGTAAATCCATGGGTTTACCCAAACCCATTGATA
>JABAYD010003018.1:0-10609 GCA_014822095.1 Diplotaxis tenuifolia
TTTTCTTTCTATAAACACTCTTTCAATTGTAATAAGTCAAGCCTAAGATAGTTTTCTTAATTAAGTGAAACTATTGTTAGGTAGTCCATATCTAAAGCTCTTCTGGCCTAACACTAGTCATTTATGTTAGCACCAATCCTAAAGAATCACTACTAGAGTTAGTCATTATTTAACTTCTATTTGTCTATGTATCTGTGTATATATATATATATATATATATATATATATGTTTCGACTTATTTATTGTTTATTTTATGACGCCAAAGGATTATAATTTGTGTTTAGCTGATAATCATTTGTGCTTGTATGCAATAAATCATAGATTTAATATTATTTACCAACATTTCATTTCTTATAAATTGTAAATCCAAAAGTAAAACTCAAACAAACGAGAAAAAATACGCGTTTCCAATTTCTTCAAGTGGAAAATGATGATTGTCTATGGAAAAACATTTTTTTAACTGTAAACAATTATTGTTTGATCAAAACAATACTTTAACATATAAACATGTATATTAAATAGTTAATCTAATGTAAATCAAAAGGCAAACAAACTAAAATGATAACAATTTCATTTGCGCAAGTGAGAGCAATGGTTGTATGAAAATAACAAAATACGTTGTTTGTATTATGTAAATAAAAATTTAACATATAAACATAAATATTTAAATTTTGCTGTATTTTGGACTAAAAATGACTCCTAAATTATAAAAAAAAATTGGCGTCTCATTTCATCTAAAGCAGAGTTGCTTGAATAAAAAATGAAGAATCTTAACTATAATACAAAACTTTTATATAAATGAGGATTGGCTAGTTCAGATTTAACCATAGGTAGATCAAATCAAATTAATGAACATGGTCAACCCTCTTGAGTCCATTTGAAGATAATAAAACTTTTTTTCTTTTGAAATATATAAATCTATTTCTTCAAATCTGGTATACCAGAAAAGCTTAAAGATCATTATTTTGTCAGTCATTTCCATTTGAGAGTGGAGTTTAAGTTATATTTCAATATTCTATTATCATAAATATCTATCATTACAGAGATATATGAAAGAAAATTGAGCGATATTGCATTTCCTACCTTTTAGTCATAAGATTTTAGTTTAAAATACCAATATACGTTATTGATCTAACTACCAGAACAAGTGAAGAAGCAAAACATGTTCAGTTCAACTGAATGTTTCATCTTCTTCTGATTGTCTTCTCTACTTCATTATTTGAGTGTCTAAAGTTCATTGGCTTGTGTGGGTATTATATTACAGTTGGCTTCTTGATTATTAAATAGCTTATATTACGGCCTCACCTTAACCCCAAAACATCTAGAAGACGACGCATGGCCCTAACTTGGACAAGATTGATCTCTGTGAATGGAACAGTTTACTTAATGCCAGCTGAGATAACGTTTAGTTTTAAAGGGATGTTAATTAAATTGATATCAATAAAAAATCGACAAAAGTACATTATTAGTGATCGATTGTGTCTATAATATTTAATTTAATTTGAAGAATCGTAGTTATTTTTCTAGATGTCTTATTCATAAGAATAAAAGTCAATGTATTTGATTCGAAAAATTCAATATGAAATAAAAGTGATAAATCGATGATGATAGCAAGTAATTATTTATGTCTGTGAAGGGAACGTGTTTACTTAATGTTTACTGAAATAATTGTCATGGAAGTAATTCTTAACCCTGATCATGACAAAATAAGTTACAAGATATATAGTTTTATACAGAAATGGAAGTATATAAATAATAATATTTCTAAACTAATACAACTACAAATGCAAATAAATTATCCTGAAACAAATATTAGTTAAACTATGATATTCACAAACACTAGATTAATTCTCAGTCAGTTTCAGGGTCTTAATTGATCATCAAGCGAAAGAAAATAGGGGTTTAGTTATAGTTTATAAAGAAATATTTGAAGTGGAACTGATATATAGAGATGACAAGAAATTGAAAAAAACATGTGATTATTTTCAGTTAAACTTCTACGGCCAAAACTCTTTCTTACAAATTCACATATATTTAAGAAAGAAAAAGATACCGTCGGTCGATGACCATATTATTAAATATCAGATTGAGGAGTACATCTGTTAGACTGTTACATGTATGCAAAGCCATCAAGAGGGCGACGTTTTACTTGTATTCACGAGCCCCAAGTCCCGCCAGTCTCCAATGCGAGACCACGATTCTTTTATATCAGACAGTGACAACAACCTTACATTTTAATGGTAGCAAAGCTTTTTATTTCAAATTGGTTTATATATAATATTTATTTGATGTCATTAAGTATCATCCCACAAATTATAAAAGACTTATTAGCTATCGTATTTAACAATTCTTAAAGTAAAATTTTTTTTGTGTTTACTTTTCAGAAGTATCAAACGAAGTCCTAAAACAGTCTTCCTTAAGTTTTAGAAAAGCTTAGGGAAATTTCTAGAAGTGTAAATTAATATATTGCTTTAACAGAAGGGGTGGAAGCTCTGAAGCTGGTCTTGATTAAAGACTTTGGAGAAAGCTGGAGACTATTTAACGTGGAACAGAAGTACAAACACTTGAGAGAACACAGAAGTGGCACCTTGACCAAATTGATATCACCAAGATGACTTCATTTTCAGATCAAGATGCGATAAAAGAAGGAAACAAACTTAAAAGGAAATAATGTGAGATGAACAAGTTCAAATGGATAATTTTTGTTCTAGAGAAAACAATTTGTGATTATTTGATTTATTTATTTTTTTATGAAACATTTTTTTGGATGACCCTGCTATCCGGATGGCTCGAAAGAAATTTGACTAGCGCCTAATGACTGTTTTGAAATCTGGGTATTGCCCGCCATATAGTCTGCCGAATGCATCCATTGAGGCCGGTGATCACCTCATGTTAAGCTATTAGTGGTTAAGCACAACTCTAGATTTTTCTGTATTGGGCCCAAATGTCCAAAATAATCACCACAAATCTACGAGAGGTAATCTAGAATCCTCGATTTTGTGGACAACAGGAGAGAGCACATACCACTCAATCACTGATACGTGGTTTTTTATGAAGCATTAGTTTGTAAACAAAACAATTTTACAGCAGTTTGTAGTAACTTGTAACCTACTTATTCTGGATAGTTCAGATGAGCTGGATTTATGTGTGAAATTCAGCTCCACATTATGTTTGCCAAACTCAGAAGATGGTGGTAGAGAGTCGATCAAGTTTAAAAAAAAATCAATTGTTTAATTAGGTCTTTTGGTTTAAAATTGAAAATATACGTAAACCAAACTAAACAAATACTGGTTTGACAATGAGAACTAAACACTCCAATATTATAAGTGTACGATGAGATTTCCATTAATCCATCTATGTTAACCAATAAACATAAATTCAAGACAATGAAGGATAAGATACCTATATCAATAAAAATATGTTTTCTATTCAATTAGAAAATTAACTCTGCTATGGAAATAAATGTAATGTTTTTAAGAAAGCATGTCACGATTTTAATAGTATTTTTTTGTAAATATATTTTATAAATAGACTTAATTATTATTTGATATATATATATATATATATATATATATTTGGATAAATCTGCTAACGATTAAATTATAAGAGCACTTTGGTAATGTTTATTTGGTATATATATAGATAAGTGCAATTTCGACCAGAAAAATATTCTAATATTTTTTAAAAAAAATATAAATTATTCTATTAATAACACAATTGATTTGTGTCATTTTAGTAAACCTCCTTTTATATTTAGCAGATGAACATCATCTTCTTTAATATGTGATCAGTGTAAGGTATTCTAACGGTGTCACAATTTGCTTGTTTATCATGTTCTAAAATAAGCATGGAAAAGTTTACAATGGATCTAGTTGCTCTTTCTTCTGTCAATAGAACAACTAGCATAGTTATGTTCCTATTCGCCACAGATACGTTACTAGTTCGATGTTTAGGACTATCCTTGTTGACTAGTTAACGCTTGATAGTCAGATACTATATGTCATTGGTGGAGTAAATAAAAATCCATAAGTTCTTAGACGTGAAAGTCTTTCTTATATGCCGGTAGATTACAACTAATCAACTCAGTGATCATGACCTGACAAAATTTTGGCTCTCAACAGTCAGGCCAGGAGCATATACCAGAAAGTGAAAGGTTGTGTTCAGCTTTCCTTTGGCCAGGACAAGACATGTTAGAAGCAATGCAAAAGTTGCATGAATTGATGTTCTACCGAAGCTGAATACGTGACATTATCTGAAACAACTGCGGAAATTACCTGGCTTTGTATTGTTTTTTAGTGAGCTTCGACTGCCTCTGCTCGCCACTCCTCTTCTTCTCTGCGCCTACCTTCTCTGCGTCTTAGCTAATCCATCATTTCAATTAAAAACAAAACACTTTGCTCTTTATTGTCACTATATCAGAGAAAGGCTTGCTTTAATTTCTCTTGATGTTCAACACAATCTCGGTCATCTAACAGATCACTGATATCTTCCCAAGACCGCTTCCAGCTGAAGATTTCAATACACTCACAAGAAAAGTCGGTGTCAGTTCATTACTCTCACCAATTTTGAGGGCGCGCCTATCAGCAATATCAACCCAAGCTCATCAGCAACTTCCCAAATCGACGCCAAGTTTGAAGCCCAAAGTCCATTCTACAAACCAAGCTTCTCAACGGTCGACTACCACCTGCACACAAGACAAAGGAAGAAAATTACCTCAAAAGATAAAGCAAACCAGTCAAAATGCTCTGAGCCAATCCTAATAAAACATTCGCCTTAAGCTACCAAAATTTTTTGAAGAAAATTACATAGATAAAAATCTCTAATTTCTTTTTCAGGCCCAAATTTATTAAAAAAATATTAATTCAAATATTTTCATAAATAGCTTAGGACCCCTAAATCTCTAGGCCAACCCTGCATGTCCATAACCGTTTTGTCACTCTAGAGGATAAGAATGGCCTTATCTAAACCTTAGTGATATCAAGCCATAAATGTACTACTAATGATGTAATAATGACTTAACAAAGTATCAATACGAGAGCAAAAAACTCACTTCCTTCTTTATTTGAGTTTACTTTCACACATGCAATACCTAAATTGTAACATTCCGAGTTGTGATATATGAAAAAACTTAAGAGGATTGATTTGACTACTTATGTCATCAAAGTGCACTTACATTTTCGGGAGCACATCCACAGAGAACTCCAGAGTTAAGCGTGTTTGAGCTGGAGTAGTCAAAGGATGGGTGACCTATCGAGAAGCAATTTGCGATACAGTGTAAATGAGGCCAAAGCACGGGGAAAAGTCACGTGGTGATTGCAGAGTCAGTAAACATGACTCTAGAGCCTTGGAAAATTAACGGACCGGCCGTTGGAACGGGATGGGACTTGGGTGGCCCATTAGCTGTGGGCGGTCGGGGCGTTATAAGTGGTATCAAAGCTGGTTAACCATCTCAGTTATGACCTGAGAGGCGTCTTGAGACCTGTCGGGGAGCGCAACAGGGACATTGCGTTCTCTGAGAGGCGGTGAATTGTAACATCCGAAGTTGTGATATATGGAAAGGCTTAAGAAGATTGATTTGACTACCTATGTCATCAAAGTACACGTACCTTTTCGGGAGCACCCACAGCTAATGGGTCACCCACGCCCGCTTTCTCGGTCCCATCCCGTTCCAACGGTCGATCCGTTAGTTTTCCAAAGCTCTAGAGTCATGTTTACTGACCCTGCAATCACCACCGACATTTTCCCGTCTTTTGGCCTCACTTACACGGTATCGCAAATCACTTCCCGATAGGTCACCTATCCTTTGACTACTCCATCTCAAGCACGCTTAACTCTGGAGTTCTCTCTGGATGTATTCCCGAAAAGGTAAGTGCACTTTGATGACATAGATAGCCAAATCAATCATTTTAAGCCTTTCCATATATCACAACTCGGGATGTTACAATTATCAATTGGTGACAGCTTGTCCTGTGGGAGTGCTGTTAAAAGGTGAAGACATGGGTTCGAGTCTTACCAACAACCTAATTATGGAGTTAGTGAGAACTCATAATAGAGGGGTTGGGGTCAGTGCGCTGCAATGATGTGAACCTGAAGTTTATGGGATAGTGACGTCTACGAGACGGGTTGTCACAAAAAAAATCGACTTTTTTGTGACAACCCGTCCCGTGGACCTCACTGTTCCATAGACATGTCCTGTAAGAGTGTTGTTAAAAGGTGAGAACTTTCGAATCCTACCAACAACCTAATTATAGAGTTAGTGAGAATTCATAATGGAAGAGTTGAGATCAGTGCGCTGCAGCGCTGTAAATCCAAGGTCTATAGGACAGTAACGTCCACGGGATTGGTTGTCACATAAATATGCGCTTAGCGATTCAAAAGGTCTTACTACATGCGATCAATCGGAAATGTGGAATATTAAGATCAGTACAACATGTGTTTTTGCTAAGCCACCATAGAGACTTGGCACCACATTTTTGTCTGTATTCGACTCATGTATGGAACCCACTAGTGATAATACTTGGAGATGAATATACTATGCACTGTAATATTATAACATTCAATCTGATTAAAATCTTTGTAATCATGTATGCTTTCCAAGCACCGTGTATAATATTTGGCATGAAAAAAATAGCCGCCTGCAAGGACTAGGGAAGTATCTCAACAAGACTGCAAGGAACATACTAAGTACACAGTACATTATGGTTACGTGGAGACAGAGCATACGAGAAAAGCCTTGTAACCTGGTTTGGTTCTAGGATAAACAGTTAAGACATTTTTTATTTCATTCTTTATTCTAAGCTTCATGAACTCTTATCAAATAAATTGCATGATTGGTTGGACTTGGTTGTTTATATTCAAATTTCGTATCTGAAGAAGGCTGGCGACTACAATGGCGAATATATTCGTATTACAATCTCAAATGTTTATATTAAATTTCATATTCAAATTTGATTTTCTCCCCAGTCTAATTTGAATTAGTTTAAAAATCGAATTAGATTATTGGGAGAATATAATTGACTAAAACCATCTCCAATGGTGCTTCATTTTTTACCTTTTATTTTATTTTGAAACAACTTTTGCTCCAATGATGCTTCATTTATTGCTTTAAAATGAAGTTTTTTTAAGCTAAATTTTCTAAATTATAAATTAGTACTTAACTTTTACAGAAATAAATTATATATGTCAATATTATCAAATAAATTTCTAAATTGCGACTATTCTTTTATCTAATTAGATGTTTATATTGAAAAACATAAGAATACTCATTCATGTTATGTAATAATTTTTTTATACGATAATATTGAATGTATATTAAATAAAAATTGTGCATTGTTAAAAAATATATAGTTGAGTAAAATTAGTAAATATTACAAAGTATAAGATGTTATTAATGATTAATGATAAAATGGACAAAACATATTTGGAATATTTTTTTACAAACTATTGAAGAAAACATGATTCATTTTTAATAAAATGTACTTTTGAAACAGAAAATGAAACCAATCAGTAGAAATGCCGTAATATTACAGTTAAAAGTTATAGAGGTTCTAGTTTGAGCAATAAAGTTTCTATTAATTAAATCTTATTGGACGAGGAAATGGTCCCCAAAGAAAAGAAGACCGGACAGATAGCGAAAAGAGTTTTACTGTTTCCAAAGTACGCATGCATGCAAAAGTTGGTATATCTCGCATAAACTCACGAGATGAACCGTTGCTACAAAAGCAGTGCACCTTTAATGAGTTTTTGATTACATGGAAATTGATTCCGGTTCAACCGTTCGATTCGATCCGATTTATGTGGTCGCCAAAATCCAACCTAGAACTAGAAGTGCTACTGCTAGGCCGAGACATGAACAACTGTACTTTACAAAAATTATGTGTTCGCAGATGGCCTGGGCCTAAGGTCCACTAAAGTTTCTCAGGCACGCCTTAAGGATTTCTTTGCGGGTGCCCTTTGAAGTGAGACTATTCATTATAAAAAGTTTAACCCTTCATAGTTTGAGAAATGGTTGATGGCCTAATGATTTCAAGGTACTTTGTCACACATGACTATTCGAAGTCGCAGGTTCGATACGCGGAAACAACAGGATGGTACTGTACCTTACAAAAATCATGTGCTCGCAGATGGCCTGGGCCTAAGATCCACTAAGGTTTCTTGGGCACACCTTAAGGATTTCTGTGCGGGTGCCCTTCGGAATGGGGTCCGTCACTATAAAAAGTTTAACCCTTCACAGTTTGAAAACTGGTTGATGGCCTAATGGTTTCAAGGTACTTTCTCATACATGACTATTCGAGGTCGCATGTTCGATACTCGGAGACAGCATGGTGGTATTGTGCCTTACAAAAATCATTTGCTCGCAGATGGCCTGGGCCTAAGGTCCACTAAGGTTTATCGGGCACGCCTTAAGGATTTTTGTGCGGGTGCCCTTCCGGGTAGGAACAATCATTATAAAAAGTTTAACCCTTCACAGTTTAGAGAAGTTGTTGATGGCCTAGTGGTTTCAAGATACTTTCTCACACATGACTATTCGAGGTCGCAGGTTCGATACTCGGAGACAACATGGTGGTACTGTGCCTTACAAAAATCTTGTGCTCGCAGATGGTCTGGGCCTAAGGTCCACTAAGGTTTCTCGGGCTCGCCTTAAAAATTTCTGTGCAGTGTCCTTCGGGGTGGGGCCAGTCACTATAAAAAGTTTAACCCTTCACAGTTTTTTAAGAAGTTGTTGATGGCCTAGTGGTTTCAAGGTACTTTCTCACACCTGACTATTCGAGGTCGCAGGTTTGATACTCGGAGACAGCAGGGTGGTATTGTGCCTTACAAAAATCATGTGCTCGCAGATAGCCTGGGCCTAAGGTCCACTAAGGTGTCTCGGGCACGCCTTAAAGATTTCTGTGTGGGTGCCCTTTGGGGTGGAGCTAGTCACTATAAAAAAATTAACCCTTCACAGTTTAACTAGATGAGTTAGTCTGGTGGTAAACGGCCTGCAGGTGCATGTACGGCATCTTGGGTTCGACTTGCTCTGACCACTGCAATTTCTCATTCGGAGTACAGCAACACAAATTAGTCTTTTGGGAAATTAGTCTTTTGGGTTTAGGAAATCTCTGGAGAAACTGCATATAATCAAAAAAAGATATTGCCGTCTACCATTTTTGGGACCTAGGATCACTCATAGTATGTCCTTTCGTATTTTGCACAGTCTTCATGCATATTCAAGATCGACTGATAATTATTGTGATGTCACTTATAACTTATTGTGTAGATTGGGGCTACAATTGGTTCTTTAAATGACCGAACTGTTGTCCAACATCTTCAACGAATCCTTTATATACTAAAGCGCAAGTCGCCTAACGAATCAGAATAAGACATGTGGCAAACTTTTGCAAAAAATAAAAACATAACTTTTCTTTTCATTTCTTAATTTTCAGCAATCTAAATCTTCAACTACCTTTGATCATATTTCTTTTCAAAAACCCACGTTTTTTTACCGCAACCAACATTAACTTATATATTTTGAAACAATTTTCTTCACCTCCTATCTAAATTAATCTAATTTCTTCTCTAAACTGTATCTTTAACAAAAGCATCGTGTCTTCAAAGGTGAGTCTCTGAATTTTTTTCAAAGGTGTCCTCTACATTGTACTCAAGGCAAAGCTTTACCTAATACAAACAATCAGTGCATTGTTGCAACTTGTCTATAGAAGAGCATCAAAAAGAAAAAAAGTAAGTGTTCTATTGCTATCAATATTAAGTTTTCCTGCAATAGTAATATAAAGTTCATGTTTCTATGAAGGATTACGTTTACCCATGTGCATCCATAGCCAGTATTACCTTTTCTATGACTTACTAATATAGATCTTGATATCAATTTTCTATGTGTTTTTGTCAATTATATTTTAGAATATTCTTTTACATATTTTCTATACATAATCTTTATCTCTATACACATCAGACAATTATTGGGTAACTACCCATGTTTCTTTTCCCACGAACGAATCTTCTAATTATTTTCAACCCACCACCATCGTCACACGATAAGTTAGTTTATGTTGTGGAAGAATGATTTTATTCTCATTCATGTCTCTCCTTATATACAAGTAAATACACCGTCATAAGGAAGAGATAAACACTATCTAAGAGATAATGATAACTACAACATATAATGAGGTAAATACTATGTCTACCATATAGATAATCCTTAATACTCTCCCTTGGTTGACACGTCTGGTTCAGGGATTGTTACATGCTTTGGATGTTGCCTCATTAAAACCTCTCCTGGAAAACCCAAAACCCAATGTGGTAAAAAGGGAAGTCAGGACAGGAAAAAGAGTACAACACATGTAACTCCCCCTGATGAATGCATCACTGAAGATACTTCAGCTGACGCCTGTCTATCTGGTACATGAACTTCTTCAATGTCATGGCTGATAGGACCTTGATGAATAGGTTGGCTGGATAGTCACCGGACTGGACTTGGATGACTTGGATCTCCAATATCTTCTGGAACTTCATTAAGATGTGATCAAAATGTACATCTTTGTCTGCTTCATGTCCCGGATGAACGAGTGGTACTTTATCAGTACTCGGATGGACTTATGATCAAGTAATACT
>JABAYD010003047.1:0-10790 GCA_014822095.1 Diplotaxis tenuifolia
TACTTTTTATTTTCGTCATCGTTTACTTGATTGCTTTTGTGCGGTTCCGCAGATAGCCGGGTCCTATGGGAAATTATGGTTTACTCTAAGTTCCTAAATTTACGTAAATCGACAGGTGTGAATTTTGGTTCCCACAAGATTCTATGAGACAACAGGAATCAAAAGGCAACTAACTGCTCCCTACACGCCACAACAGAACGGTGTGGTTGAAAGGCGAAGTAAAACATTGTTGGAAATGACTAGGAGTGTCCTGAAGCACATGGACGTACCTAACTACCTTTGGGGAGAAGCCGTGAGACATGCTTGTTACCTCATCAACAGAGTGGCAACACGTACTCTGAACCTTCAGACTCCATACGAAGCTTTTAGAGGAAACAAACCTAACCTTAAGCACCTAAAGATATTTGGATGCATTGGGTATGTGAAGGTAGAATCACAACACTTAAGGAAGCTGGATGATAGGACAAGAACGTTGGTACATTTGGCAACGGAACCGGGATCCAAAGCTTATAGAATGCTTGATACAACAAACAAAACTATTGTAGTGAGCAGAGATGTCATCTTAGATGAAACCAAAAGCTGGAAGTGGAGGAATGATACTAATAATGACGTTGATGAACCCGGAATGTTTAGTATCAAGTGAAATGCAGATGGAAGTATAAACAAATACAAGTCAAGATTAGCTGCAAAAGGATACATCCAAAGACATGGAATAGACTTTGAAGAAGTCTTTGCCCCAGTAGCACAAATCGAGACAGTCAGGTTTACAATAGCGTTGGCAGCCTCTAATGGATGGGAAATACACCATCTTGATGTCAAGACAGCATTCCTCCATGGAGATATAAAGGAAGAAGTTTATGTGATGCAACTGGAGGGTTTCAAAGTTCAAGGCAGTGAGGACAAGGTCTCTAAAGTAAAGAAGGCTTTATATGGACTGAGACAAGCACCCAGAGCTTGGAACGAGAAGCTAAACAAAGTACTTGAAGGGTTAAACTTTGTGAAGTGCTCAAAGGAAGCTTCCTTGTACCGCAAGAAGACAAGCAAGGAGTTCATTATGCTCGTTGTATATGTCGATGACCTACTAGTCACATGATCATGTCCAAAGATGATTTGTGAATTCAAACAAGAGATGTCTGCAATCTTTGATATGAGTGACTTGGCCTCTTGACATATTACCTTGGCATTGAAGTAGATCAACAAAAAGATGGGATGACATTGAGACAGGAACGATATGCTATGAAGATCTTAAGCGAAACATGCATCGATGGATGTAACGCAACACACACTCCCATGGGTTTGGTCTAAAGATATCAAAAGGAGAACATGAAGACAACGTAGATGAAGGGGATTATAGACGCAACATTGGCTGTCTGAGGTATCTATTGCACACAAGACCAGACCTCTCATTCTGTGTTGGCTTACTAAGCAGGTATATGCATCAACCTTGACTTCTCACGCAGCTTCTCTGAAACAAGTTTTGAGATATCTTAAGGGAACAACAAAACTTGGACTCGGATTCAACCGTTCGGATACAATGAAACTTGTTGGATATAGTGACTTTAGTCATAATATCGATGAAGATGATGAAGGAAGTACCACCGGTCACGTTTTATACATAAACAAATTTCCTATAACTTGGTGTTCAACAAAGTAACAGACAGTGGCTTTAAGCTCATGTGAAGCCGAGTTTATAAGAACAGAAGCAGCTAAGCAAGCGATTTGGTTGCAAGATCTACTCAAGGAAGTAACCAAGAAACAACAAAGACGAGTTGTGATTTACATAGACAACAAATCTGCAATAGCACTCACAAAGAACCCGGTCTTCCATGGAAGGAGTAAGCACATACAGAAGCGCTATCACTTCATATGAGAATGTGTAGAGAATGAACAAATAGATGTGCATCACATCCCGGGGAATCAACAAAGAGCCGACATCTTAACCAAAGTTCTTGGAAGAATCAAGTTCAAGGAAATGAGAGAGCTTATTGGAGTTCAAGATTTGGCTAAAGATAACTTCAAGTTTAAGGGAGGGGGTAATTTTGAAACTAAACTTGAAGTTAACTTAGGAACCAAGTCTTCCTAATCCTATTAGAGTTATGATTACGTTTTTATGTTTTACTAATGAGTTTAGGAAATCTATATACCTATATAAAGAGATGCGGGTTGTTGCATAAAACATAAGAGTTTGAGAGAGAGATCAATTGTGAGAGGTTGAGTTTTTGAGATAGTTTTCTTAAACTAATAATAAGAGTTGAGTTATTCTTATTTTGATCTTGTTCTACGTTTGGTTTGAAACAATAGGAATAACTTCTTGATACTTGTTTAAAAAAAATACTTCTTCATACGCAAATAACGCAAGAAGCGCATAATATTAAACTTCGTCTTAACATGTATCTAAGTAGGAGGATGATTATCTCATATATGAATTAAAAACCAAGAAAGTGTACTCAGACAGACGGTAAATGTTTTGATGAACTAAACTTTCTTCATCACATGCTGCAAAATCTTGATATTGAATTCTTATGGGATGAATGCCAATCAAGATCTCACTGTATTTTATTCCTCCACATCACTCATCACCACTTCGTAATTATCATTTACACCGCGACTTCAATAAAAGTAACCCAAACACTAATTCATGAACAGTAAACACACCATACAAACGATCCAGAAAAATTAGAAAACGAAGGGAGAGTTACCAGTGGAGAGAGGGAAATATCTGAATAATTTCATCGCCATAGCTCTACACTATTCAATGCAGGTTTTTGGGTTCAGAAGTAACTCTCGACAAAGGGGTTTAGCCATTTATAAATGAGAAGGTAGAACGAAACAATAAAGATGGTTTTAACGATCATTATAGATTGATAAGAGGAGCTCCTGGTAACGGAAAATCAAAGTCACTAAGGCTACTCTCAACCGATTGAAGAAGTTGAGCGGTCGGTGATAGTTCATGGATTTTACAAATTTTAAACCATGATCTAGATAGGCTGTTTAAATATTTCATATGCAATGGGAGTTTTTTAGAGTCTTTAAATGTTCAGGTACTTGTTCACGGAAATTGGAGTTTTTGAACCATTTTAGAGCATTGAGAATGCCTAGCTTGAAGACCCAAGTCGGAGCCAGTTTGTACACATTCTATCGATCGATGTAACACCTTGTGAATCGATCGATGGCGCTTACACCCGCGAGTCTAATGGTGATTTTGGGAAATTACAAGCTTTACTCATTTTGCAAGACAAGTTCCTGGTCGAATGCTTGACTATTTATTAAACTTTTACTATTTTGTAAACCCTAAGTTTTCATATTCTATTGCATCTGAAGAGCCGTCTTTTACCCTAGAGAGAGATGATATCACTCAAATTACCCTATGGAGTGACTTTACTCTCTCAGATAAGATGTTCAACTGTAGTACTTAGGGATCGAATCCACAAGGAGCTAGGAACACACTAGATTTATTAGTTATAATTAAGCTAGGAAAATAATTAATAGAACAAATAATAAATAATAAAACAATAAATTGCAATGAATAAAGCAGTAAACAAGATGAACAAAACAATTGTTCAGCTTGGCAAAGAGTTGTTTGATGGAAAGATGGTTGCTAGACTTAGGGATTTTATTCACGTAGGGATTATAATCATATAGTTGCTAAACAGTTGTTTGCATGATATTAAAGAGCTCAACTACTTAATAACAAGTTCATCAGCTTTCTCCTTTTGGACTCGTCTATTTCCTATCTAATGACCCAAACAAGTGTGTTCGATCAATAGAAGTGTCGATCGATTATTCTATAGGAATATAAAGCGATACACCTTTCACTATGTTGATCGATTCACCTTTTAGGATATCGATCGACTCGGCTCTAATTAAGCTTTATGCGCGGGCTGAACGATGCTCACTAAGATCATAGATCAAGGTTTCACTATTTTTTACAAACCTTAGCTTAACAGAATAGATTCAAGACAATATCCCTAGCAAATCCTAAGATCAGGTTTCTAGGTACCTATTAATGAATATCACAACTAGCAATCCTATAGTTGGGGATAATCCCCTTAACCTATTTAAACCCAAAACCTAACATGTGGATCTACTCAGACATGAAATTTGTCAAAGAAATCATAGAAAGAATATATTAATAGAATAGATAAATAAATATGAAAACCAAAGGAGTTCTAAGAGGACTCTGATGGAGTTTCTCCTTTCTCTCCTAGAACTACGAACAATGAATCAAAGAAAGCTTAGCCGTCAACAATAGCTTAGAAAACACATAAATAGGATTTCTGGTCGTCCATGGATTTGGTATCTTTTGGTGGCTTCTGCGCTTAAGTCGGTCTTCAAATATACTCAACCGCATTCTGGGATAAATATCGATCGATATCAAGTGTGTTGCATCGATCGACATACGTTCCTCTTCTCGTCAGCTTCCTCTCATGAGGAAGACAAACCACTTGTCAGTAAAATAGGCATAACTTCTATCTTGTGTCAAAATATGGGCGCAATCTAACAGTGGGAAGGTCTCCATCCATAGCTAAACTTCTGACACGTCTGTGCAGTTATGCACTCAAGAGGATCCAAAAGACACCAAAATCACCATATTTCTCCAGAACGTACCTGAACATGTAAATACTCTAAAACGACTCCAAAACATAATAAATATTTCCTAAAACACATATATACTATGGCTGAAAGTGGGTACAATCCAAGGTATATCAAGAGAGAGAGAGATCTGAACTTCATTGTAGAGAAGATCTTGGACTCACTTGTTTTCTAGTCTATTATTTGTTTCTATTGTTTTGAACTCCTTTATTTTCTATTATATTTTTTGTTTCTATTGTTTTCATCTATTCAAAGTTTTATTCATACCATTATGATTATTTTCTCATGGATATGTTTAAGTAATCTTATTGTTAGATTTAGGTTTCTCATAAGGTTGATTTTATGTATTTCTAATATGAACTGTTGTGAGCAATACCATAATTATATTCATCATCTAGTTTTCTCTTAGCGCTAAGTTTAGGATTGATCACCCTCAACTTAGATCTTACAACTAATTGGTACAAGCGACAACTTGGCTTATTTCTTGAAACTAAACTAGGATGGCCTAATAAATTAGATTCATACCAAAGTAGTTTTAGTGGGTTAGGGAAGAACCTATCAAACCCGCACGCAAAGCTTTCTAGTAGTGCAATTGATCGATACTCACATAGAGTAATCGATGGAAAATTGCGAAACGTGTATCGATCGATGTTCATGTAGAATCATTGATCGACATTTTCTATTGATCAACATGGGACAGTCGAGATCAACAAATCTAGATTTAGATAATTTATACATGCGACAGCTAATAGATTTTGTATAAGTTTGAGTTCGAGAATAAGTAGTAATTAAAAATTCTTAGCAACCTAATAAGGATACTTGTCATACCTGAGAGAATACCTTAATCTAGATATCTTCCTAATTGTCACAACCTTAATTCAAACCAACTGAACAAACTATCTTGTTCACCCTTTTTATTTACTGTTAAAACCTATTTGTCTAGCTTTATTCCAAAAACTATACACCTATTGTGTAATCTTAGAGTCTCTGTGGATTCGATCCATAAGTATTGCAACTGAACCTCTTATTTGATAGAGTAATTCTCTCCTTAGGATAATTTGAGTGATATCAAATATGCCTTCCTTTATAATAATTCATACCCCGTGATTGTCAATGCCAACCTATCTACTTGAGAACTCGCTTTGTTGTTGAACAAGCAACGCAAGAATAGGAAAATCCTCGGGTATTCTCTCGATGATATTCCTGGTATATCACTATAACTATGCATGCACCGAATTCATCTAAAGGATGAATCCAAATCATAATCATCAAAGAAGGCTAAACCTGAATCTTAAGGAAGTAGTTAAGAAAGAAATTATTAAACTACTCGAAGCCAGAGTCATGTACCTAATTTTAGATAGTAACTGGGTAAGCCATGTACATGTTGTGCATAAAAGGAGGTGTTACAGTGTTAAACAAATGATAAAAATGAGCTGATCCCTGCACGGACTGTTACTGGACATCGAATGTATATCGACTGTAGGATGCTAAATGCCGCTACAAGAAAAAACCATTTCCCCTTACTCTTCATTGATCAAATGTTGGAAAGATTGGCAGATCGCCCATTTTACTGTCTCCTTCATGGATATTCTGGATTTTTCCAATGCCTATTCATCCAAACAATCAGGAAAATATCACATTTACATGCCCTTATGGAACATTCACATATCGCAGGATGCCATTCGGTCTTTGTAATGCACCCGCCTCTTTCCAAAGATGCATGATGTCGATATTTACGGATATGATAAAAGATTTCATGGATGTCTTCATGGACGACTTCTCAGTTTATGGATCCAATTTTAAAGATTGCCTCGATGTGAGAAGTTTTCTAGGACATTATGAGTTTTATAGGAGATTCATACAAGATTTCAGAAAAATTGCTAGACCACTCACAGCCCTCATGTGGAAAGAAGTTAAGTTTGATTTCACACCTGAATGCACGGAAGCTTTTGAAGCACTAAAGAGAACCTTAATAACTGCACCCGTCGTGCAAACTGCTGACTGAACTCTTCCTTTCAAAATTATGTGCTACACAAGCGATTTCATTGAAGGAGTTGTTCTAGGCCAAAAGAGAGACAAGAAGCTACATGTTGTGTACTATGCCAGTCGAACCTTAGATGAAGTACAAAATAAATATGCAACAATAGAAAAAAAGTTACTTGTTGTAGTCTATGCATTTGAAAAATTCTGTCAATACCTAGTTGGTTCACGAGTAATTTTTCAGACCTATGCTTCGATCAAATACTTGATGCAAAAGAAATATGCCAAACCAAGACTTTTACGGTGGTTCCAATTACTCCAAGAGTTTGATATAGACATTAAAGATAAAAGAGGAATAAAAGAATGGGGTCGCAGACCATATATCCCGAATTCGAGTAGAGGATGACGTCCTTATTGGCAATTTCTTACCAACTGAGAACATCTACCAAACAGACTCCTCATTCATCGGACATGTGGATGCCACTTCAGAGGAGCCGTCAAACGATACAAAGTCGGGACCATTGATCGATATCCCCGATGAAAACTACCAAAAATTTTCTCCGAGAACAATCATTATAGATATTAAGGTAGGTGCCACCTTCAATACCATCAACACCTTGAACCTTGACCAAGATTCTTCTAGAGGAAGAGTTTTAAGTCGAGGGTGCACGATGTTGAAGGAAGTTTGAGAAATAGACCTTTGTATGCCGATATAGTGAACTATTTAGCCGCCGACATAGAACCAGAAGAAGTCAAGGGCTATACAAAAGAAAAAATTCTTAAGAGAAGCCAGGCGATATCCCTAGGACGAACCATACCTCTATAAAACTTGCTCTGATGGGATATATAGACGATGCATAGCTGAAACTAAAATCCTAGACACTTTGTTTTAATGTTACGGAGCTGAATATGCTGGACATTTCATAACTTTTAAATTGGTATCAAACGCCCTTCAAGCAGAAATTTGTTGTCGACCATGTTTCGTGACTCACGCATATGTAGGACAATGCGATAGATGCCAACGCAGAGGAAAAATTAGCAAAAGACACAAAATGGAAAATAAATTCATTTTAGACGTAGAAGTCTTGATTTTTGGGGGATAAACTTTATGGGCCCTTTTCCTTATCGTACGGAAATAAGTACATCCTAGTTGCGGTGGACTATGTATCCAAATGGGTCGAAGCTGTATCATCCCCAAAAAATGACGCCGCAGGAGTAATCAAGCTCTTCAAGAACATTATTTTTCTTAGATTTGGAGTGTATCGAGTAGTCATAAGCTCTGTCCTCTTCTGGATCGAACCTTTAAATTTTCTGCCCTTTATCTTTAGTACCGACCATAGGCGAGGGCTAACTTAGATCTTAACTTAAGACTACCTTAGCATTTTCTAGCTTAGATCATTTCTATTCATACGCAGCGTATTATACTATATTAACCATTGATCTAAAACCAATCTAACACATGTCGTACAAGTCATACAAGTCTAAGGTTCCATTCACCTAAACCATTCTAGCTAGATCTAAGAGAAAGTAGCTAGATCATACCTTTGCCACATCCACGGAGCTTGTTAGCTCATCGGTCCAGCTGACTTAGTTAGCTCATCCTCCTAGCTGACTTAGCTAGCTCATCCTCCTAGCTGATATAGCTACCTCATCCAGCTCCTCGAGCTGACTCACCTCAGCTAGCTAAAAACGAGCTAAGGCCAGCTGCCTCAGCTTGTTTAGCTAGCTCATCCAGCTAGCTAAGCTGAACCCCTTCACCTGAGGTTTCATCTACTTGCTTCCAGCTGACCAAGCTGCAGGATAGCTGCGCCCAGCTTCCTGCCAACTCGTCCAACTCTCTTATACCTGCATAAACATCTCCCCTTGGGTACTTAGTCATTCAACCAACCATCCCCACTGACCAAGTAACCTTTGGGAAGTCTTCAACAACAATGGTAATGCATCTAGCTCCTCTCAGCTAATGCATCACCCATCTCCTCACGCTTGTAGCATAAGATAGCAATTCCNNNCAGTTCGTCCCTCTTTACTCATGATCAGATCACACACAACCTTTCCTGCATAATCACAACCAGATTCATACTTGTGGTCCACGCCACCCAGTACCAGCCTTACCCTCAGGTACCAGTATGACAACAAGAAAACATTCTCTAAAACCACATAAGCACATTAAATACATATTAATCCGATAACCTAGCACACGGTGCTAGCAAGCATGATTCCGAGCCTAAAGCTAATCTGACCCAACTCTAACCCTTTTTCAAAAGTGGTCCAAAAATTAATCTTAAGCTTTCTAAAATACCTAAAAATATAACTAACACAAATCCAAGGTCATAATCCACATGAAAAATCATTAACCCTATGATCCGACCCAAAATAATCATAGGCCTAAATCTGGTTTTTGAGCAAATCAATTCCAAATCTTTCCTAGTCTTTTCCAATAATTATTTAATATCCTAAAACATCTATCCTCAAAGTTTTAAGGCATTTTATTCAGTATAAAAATGGTTTGGGATCAGTAAACCCAAAGCTGGCCTAAAACAGCTCCATTGAACCGGCAGTCATGTACGGTTCATGGGAAAGCCTTTCTGATCACCAAACTTGCATAGAATTATAAGGAGAGAAATATATTTAGATATAGAAAGAGAAACGGGTGTAACTAGAGTTCCCAGAGACCATAAACCACACAGATTTACCCATGGATTCGTACCTTTGGCTTAAATGGTTCAACACCACTAACCTTAGATCTTGTGCCTTCCAGCATCATGTCCGGCCTTGATCCTCCAAAGCACGCCTCCATCAATTCTTATCGCATACCTCCTATATTGATAAGGTCTCTTCCTGGGTAGCACCAATTGTTCCTTCCATTGATCTCCCATGAAAACAGTTATGCAGTGCCTTCACATTCAAGGTTGTTCTTGTAAATGAGAAAGGATTCTGGCCTTCTCTCTTCTCCCCTGACTCTTTGCGTGTGTTCCCAGGATGAATAGGAAGCCTAATACGTGATCATCCATTATCAAACTCCATCAGAGGGTCGTCCCAACTCCTCTCTCGCTTAACCACAAAACTTCCTTTCCACACAAATGTACCCTTAAGGCTATCTTGGCCATAGGAAATGGAATCCGACCATCCCTCTTCTCCCCTGACCATCTGTGTGTGTTCTCAGAATCTGTAGGATGCTTTGGGTGTCAACAACACGGATAAAAACTCATCAATGGTTCTTTCATAACTTCACCACTGATCTTCCCCAAAACTGCGTCTTTATGGCCTTCACATCTCTCTCTGGTTTGGATTGTTTAATCCGACCTCTTAACCTTTTCTCTCTGTTTTTCTTTCTGTTTCAGGGTGTAATAAGAAGCCCTGGTGTGTCTGTAAACCCACGGAACCATCCTCCTTTTATAGGAGAAGGGGTGGTTACTTTTCTAACCATTGCATCCCTTCGGTTTCATTTCTGTTTACTGATTTAATCAATGGTACAGATTCGTCCTTTCACCTATGGTAGTTACCAGACGTCCCTGACAGGCCTAACTGCCCCTAGACACGTCACACAAAAGCCCAGAGTGAATGCCCATGCCCATGACCCAACCACAAGAGCCCATTGGAACACATGGGTCATCCACATGGCCCGGCCACTGTCCAAACTCGGCCCAACTGCCCAAGACTTGAACACTCAGTCCAGATGAGTTGAGTTGATCCCAAGCTGACCCATATGTGTGAGCTAGTCCATCCAGCGCATCACCCAGCTGCGATACACTTCTTACAGCTTGATATCTTCATCTTGTACAATCCTTCTAAAGCCCTTGGTCTATTTCCAGACCTACACTTATTTTTCCCATGATCAATTCTGGTCATTCACTACCTCGAGCTTGTTCACGATCAATTCCCATGATCTGAACCAAAACAGTCTTGTTTCTATCGAATGTCTAGGCCTTATGTCAAGTTTAAGGAACGGGAACATGATAGTTTAGCTGGTATGAGCTGACCAATGAGTGTGTAGCTAGACCGAGCTGGGCTGAGCTTACCCGATCTCCCCCGAGCTTACCCGAGCTCCCCCGAACTAGGTTGAGCGGTCCCTTTTATGGTATTTTTGTGTAAGATCGTTTTAGTAGTACGAAACACAGGTAAACTTAAATAGAAAGATGAGAAATCGAGGTTAGAAGAGATTTTTATTGAGTTTATGTTTTGGATTACAATGTTGGGTGTATGAACCCTAGTTCTAT
>JABAYD010003048.1:0-10776 GCA_014822095.1 Diplotaxis tenuifolia
TATCATTGCTCACAAAACTGCTATTTACTTTTAAAATCTTTTCAACCTAGCATAATCATATAGGATTACATCTTGTGTTCCTTAGCTCCTCGTGATTCGATCCCTAAGTACTACCATTGAACTTCTTATTTGAGAGAGTAATTCACTCCTTAGGATAATTTGAGTGATATCAATTAGCTTATATTATTTAAATTCTAAAAAAACATTATTTAGATATGGTAACTAATAACTATAACTGTAGATTTTTTGAAGTTCAAACCACTTGACATACTATAACAAAACAATAAGAGTTTTTCTTAGGTTCACCAACAAATAGCATATTATTATTTCATATTCCATATCTTTTAAAAATAGAAACAAAATAAACAGTATGTCAAATTATTTTATGTTTTAAAATAAAATGGTAAAAAAAGTAATAGTTGCAAACAAATAAATTAAAAACATTTTTAATGTAGTTAGCAAAACACTAAAACCTAAATCATAAACACTAAACACTAAACCCTAAACCCTAAACCCTTGGGTAAACCATAAAGCATATAATAAATCTTAAACTCTAAATCATAAAAAAATAAACCTTAAAAATACTAAACCCTTAATCGTAAATCATAAAAACTAATTTTGGATAACATTCTGATTCCTCATGAAATGTTTCATGGGTTACGTACAAATAATGCGTGTAAGGAAAAATTCATAGCTATTAAGACAGCTATGAGTAAAGCTTATGATAGAGTAGAATGAGGTTTTATGGAGAAACTTCTTTTAAAAATGGGATTATGCTCAACATGGGTGTCTCGAATTATGAAGTGTATTTCCTCGGTTCAGTATAACGTATTGCTTAATGGTCAACCCAAAGGGTGTTTCATTCCGGAAAGAGGTCTGCGACAAGGAGATCCACTGTCAACATATCTATTTATTTTGTGCACAGAAGTTCTGATTGCGAATATTAAGAAAGAGAAAAGAAATAAGAGGTTGACATGGCTTAAAATATCACGTGCGGGGCCATCGGTATCTCATCTCCTTTTTGCTGATGACAGTTTATTTTTCTACAAAGCAGATTTGCTAGAGTGTGGAGTTATTATGAAACTTTTTAAAGATTATGAGGTAGTGTCGGGACAGCTTATAAATTTTGATAAGTCATCCCTGACCTTTGGTCATAAGGTTCCAGATTCTCCACGGGAGGAATTAAAATAACAATTAGGTATCACTACGATTGGTGGTGTGGGAAATTATTTGGGTATATCGGAGAGTCTGGGAGGATCCAAAACTCAGGTTTTTGGCTATGTGAATGAATGGATAAACAATAAAGTGAACAATTGGACGGTGCGTTTTCTAACCAAAGGTGGCAAAGCAGTTATGATCAAATCAGCCGAATTTGCTATGCTGAATCATGTTATGTCTTGTTACCGCCTACCGAAAATGGTTACCAAGAAAGTTACAGGTGCAATTTCGCATTTTTGGTGGGGGGGGGAGCGGTAATAAAAAAGGGATTCATTAGATATCATGGGATAAGATGTGCAAGCATAAGGATGAAGGTGGTTTAAGTTTTAAGGACCTTCAAAATTTCAATATTGTCATTTTAGCGAAGCAGTTATGGAGGCTAATAGACAAGCCAAATTGTCTTTTATTCAAAAGTTTTTAAAGGTCGTTATTTCCGGAAAATGGATCCTTTGGATCCTCACAGATCTTACTCACTATCTTATGGTTGGCGAAGTATCTGTTCAGCTAGATCTCTGGTTAAAAAGGCCTAATTAAAAGGGTGGATAACGGGCGGTCTATTTCGGTATGGAATGACCCTTGGATTCCTGCTCCTCGCCCGAGATCAGCAACTCCAAAACTCACACCTCAGTTTCAAAATAATTCTTTATAGGTGGAACATCTTATTGACCCGGTGACTTTGTTCTGGAATGTTAATTTACTGAATGCATATATACATCTGGACGATGTTACAATTATTCAGGGTTTGACTATTAGCCGGTTGAATAGACTGGATTCCAACGGTTGGGCTTTTACGGACTCTGGTAAGTATACGGTCTTCATCATTGCAGGGACGAGTATGTTTTATTGATGGTGCATGGACGGCAAAAGATAAGTTCTCAGGACAGGGGTGGTTTTATAAATTTAATGGAACAGAAGAGAAGATGATGGGCGCAATAAGTCTCCGCATAAGCTTATCCGCTTTACATGCAGAATGAGAAGTTTTGTTTTGGGCTATGGAGTGCCTGAAGACTCTCAATTTCTCAGACGTAGTTTTTGCAACAGATTGTTCTCAGTTGGTGAAGATGGTTTCCTCACCCGAAGATTAGCCAGCATTTACTACACACATGGGAGGAGTTCAGACGGAGTAAGACTTTCTTTCATACCTTCACGATTCGACATATTTCAAGGGCGCATAACCTAGTGGCGGACAAGATTGCATGTGGTGCTCGTTGTCCCCCTTCTGCTATGTTTTATGTTGATTATATGGCTCTGGCGTGGCTCTCCGCTCCGGCAGTGCATACATGATAGATTATATTATTGTCAAAAACAAAAAAAGTTAAACACCATATAAAAATACATTTATCAAATAAATCAATATATAGAGAACATTGGCAGGTAACATTTACATACACAAAATAATTTTATAAAATAAGTAAAATTATCCCGCATGATTACGCGGGTAATAATCTAGTAAGTTTTGTAGAGAGAGAGTAGACTAGATAAAAAGAGAAAAGAGGAGGCAAGATGTAATTTTGGTTAGTTAATATCCCATTTTTTACCATGGTATATAAATGTTTTTATTACTAATTACTACATTTAAGAGCATATATAGCTTATTTATAAGTTCCTGAGTAACTTGGAGTCAAGAGAAGTTTCACTCGAGATGACCATCGAGATCAATGAAGATGATCGATCGATACATACTTAGTGCCATCGATCGATGGAAGATACGCAGAGACCCAAGTTAGTCAAGGCAGTTTGAAGTCCAAGTCTTCGCCAAATTATAAAATTACCCCTGGTAAGTTTTTACCTAATTGTTTATAGTTTTGCCATGTGTTGCCGGCAACGGGTTTTTTCACAACTATTCTTTTCATAGTTTAGTTTTCAAAAAGTACCATTAAGATAGATAGAGTTGGAGAGAAGATTCAAGACTTCTACAAGCTTGTATTGGAACTCCATTGGTTTTATCTATTCTATCTATGCAATTTACTTACTTGTCTATTGTTATGAATTACTTAGTTATATCTGAGTAATTCCATTGTTAGATTTAGGGGTCAAATAGGTTATGAAAGATTAACCCTAATATAGAATTGTTAAGTTGTGGTATAATCAATAGGATGAAACTTAAGTCTTGTGTACTAGAATAGCTAACTAGAACCCGGATTATTGAATGATAGCACTGATCCTTATTAAATTAAGATTGTTAAAAACATGTGATACCTGATCTAAGAAACTTAGAGCATAGATTCAACCCACGCATAAAGATTTTCTAGAAGCCGATCAATCAATATTCAATCTGAATCATAGATCAACGCTTACGAAAGGTGTATCGATCGATACTCCTATAGAGTCATCGATCGACACTTTCAATTGATTAACATGCGACAACCGAGATCAATAGATCTAGACAATAGACTCGTTTAAAAATGTGACAACTGATAAACTTGTTATCCTAGTTGATCTCTATTTATGCTCCAACTTAAACCACTATATTATATAATCCGGATTACCTGAATAGAAACCCTAGATCTAACTACTTCTTAATATCGTTACAACAAACTTCAAATCAACCGACCAACTACCTTGTTCAAAACCTACTTTAAATATTAATTAATCTCGGCCTAAGTTAATTACTAATTAGATCTATAGAGTACCATAGCTCCTTGTGGATACGATCCCTAAGTTCTACAACTGAACCTCTTATTTGTGGGGGTGGATAAATTACCAATGACCCCACTATTTTAACTCAAAGGAGAGATCACACTTCGATGGAAGCGAGGGGTAGGTACATAACCAATGACCCCACTATTCACCTACATCATTGTCAAAAAGATAAAAAAAAAAGAGAGTAAAACCAATAAGATGAACAAGGTGGACTGTATCAGCATCTTCATTCATTGCCATTGAGTTAAAATGAAAAAAAAAAGATTCAGAGAAGAGAGAAAAAGGGAGAAGTAAGGAATCAGAGAAGACTACATGTGTGTTCAGATATTTGCAGAGGTAAGAATTTGTGTCCTTCGATCGTTACTCCCAAGATAAAGCCTTCACTTTATTTATGTAAGAAATAAGATCAGTAGAGGGGCAGAGAAACTAGTATCTGCTAAGTTATTGGATGGGGGAACTTGGTTGCTAGACTAAGATATGGTATGATGTACTTCTGGAATTAAGATCTTTTAGATGTGTTTTGCAATATTGTAGAGGTGATGGTTTTATGTTTAAAACTCGTATGAGTTTCCGACCGTTTTGAAAACCTCTTTCAGAAAGACTGCCGATTTGTTTTGCTTGAGGACAAGCAAAAGGGTAAGTCTGGGGAAGTTGATATACCGTGGATTTTAACCATTTTCTACCATAGTACATAAAGGTTTTTATTACTAATTATTATATTTTAGAGTCTATATAGCATATTTATAGGTTCGGGTGTAGCTTGGAAGAAAGTGATGATTTGATTTCGAAGTCCTTTTGGAATCAAGAGGAGTTTCACTCGAGTTGACCATCGAGATCAATGAAGATGATCGATCGATGCAGACTCAGTGCCATCGATTGATTGAAGATATGTAGAGATCCAAGTTATTCAAGGCGGTTTGAAGCCCAATTCTTCACAAATTACAAGATTACCCCTGACAAGGTTTTACCTAACTATTTATAGCTTTGCCATGTGTTGACGGTGAAGTGTGCTTTCACAACTATTCTTTCATAATTCAATTTTCAAAAAGTACCATTAAGATATAGAGAGTTGGAAAGAAGATTCAAGACTTCTACAAGCTTGTGATTGGAACTCCATTGGTTTTATCTATCATATCTATACAATTTACTGATCTCACTCAAATTACTCTAAATAGTGAATACTCTCTCAAATAAGAGATTCAGCTGTAGTACTTAGGGATCGAATCACGAGAAGCTAGAGAACCAATTAAATCTAATTAAGTATAAATCTACACTGGTTTAATTGTTTAAAAGTAAATAGCAGATTAAAAGACAGTTTAAATTAGCAGGGCTACCACTCTACTAAGATGATTGAGGTTTTGAGCTTAATTGGAAGGAGTTGGACTTATGATTTTTATTCAGGTTTTGGGATTATAATCTTATAGGTGCTAACAGTTTTTTGTATGATATTAAGAGCTCAACACAATAATAACATATTCATCAGCGTTCACTTGTCTGAATTAAGTCTATTAACTATAACTTGAGACCCAACAAGACTGACCCGACTAAAAGACGTCAGATCAATAGAAGTGTCGATCGATTATTCTAGATGAATAATGCACCTTTCGCTCCGTCGATCGATTATCCTATATGAATATCGATCGACGCGCTTGTAGTTAAGCTTTACGCACAAGTTGAATGAGGCTCACTAAGCTTCCTAGGTTAGCTAATCACTAACTCTAAGAATCTTAGCTTGACAGGATGATTCAGGGCAGTATATTTTAAGGTTGCTCAAACATCCTAATTCCTTTGATCAAGTTTCTAGGTAGCAATTCTAGAATACAAGCATTAAGAACATCCTATCAATAAATATCACAACTAGCAATCCTATAGTTGGGGATAATCCCCTCAACTTATTTAAACCCTAAACCTAAAATGTGAATTACTCAGACATGGCTAAGCAATACATAACACAAACAAGGTAAAGAAATTGCATAGATAAATAGATAGAAAGTAATGGAGTTCCAATCACAAATCTCCGTAGATCTTCTCTCCAACTCTATGAATCCTAAAAAATCTTTAGTGGTGAAAATAAAAATACAAGAAAGCTCTCTTTACCCTAAACACTTTGGTAAAGTATAAATACTTAGGTTAAACTCGTCAGGGGTAGATTTATAAATTGGTGAAGTCGTGGGCTTCAATTCGGATGGGTCACGTATTGGACTCTATGTTCTTCGGGATCGATCGATAACACAGGGTGTGCATCGATCGATTATTAAGGCTTTGTGTCGACCATGTGTAGGTGTCGATATCCAGCTTCGATGTATCTTCTAATACTCTTCAAAATGCTCCAAAAACATCACTTTCTCCCAAATCACTCATGAACCTATGAATATGCTAATAATACTCTAAACCATAATAATTAGATATTAAAGCACTTATATACCACGGCTAAAAGTGGGTCAGATCCATGGTATATCATTTACTTACTTATCTATTGTTTTGAGTTGATTAGTTATGTCTGAGTAATTTTATTGTTAGATTTAGGGTTCAAATAGGTTATGAAGGATTAACCCTAATATAAATTTGTTAAATTGTGCTATTAATCAATAAGATAGAACTTAAGGCTTGTGTTCTAGAGTAGTTAACTAGAACCTTGATTATTGAATGATAGCACTGATCCTTATTGAATTATAAGATTGTTAGAAACATGCAATAGCTGATCTAAGAACCTTAGTGAGTAGATTCAACCCGCGCATAAAGCTTGTCTAGAAGCCGATCAATCGATATTCAATCCGAATCATCGATCGACGCTTGTGAAAGGTGTATCGGTCGATAGTCCTATAGAATTATCGATCGACAATTTCTATTGATCAACATACGACAGCCGAGATCAATAGATCTAGAGAATAGACTCGTTTAAAAATGTGACGGCTGATAAACTTGTTATCCTAGTTTAGCTCTATATATCCTCCAACTTAAACCACTATATTATATAATCCGGATTACATGAATAGAAACTCTAAATCTAACTACTTCTTAATATCGTTACAACAAACTTCAAATCAACCGGACAACTACCTTGTTCAAAACCTGCTTTAATTATTAATAAATCTCGATCTAACTTAATTACTAATTAGATCTATAGTGTACCCTAACTCCTTGTAGATAAGATCCATAAATACTACAAATGAACCTCTTATTTGAGAGAGTAAGTCTTTAGGGTAATTTAAAACCTAACATAATAATATAAGCATTAAGGTTGATAAGTTCGGATATGCACATAAAGTGGATATACCAATACGGTGTTGATAGAATTATCAGTAGCAACCAAACCTTTACGAGAATTATTTTTGTTACACACTTTTTTAAAATCTAAACGATAAATTTATATTATTTTGTTATGCTTATAGTATTATCATATAAAGGAAGCGTTTATTCGGTAAGTAATGAAACCCTCCCAAGGATACTTCACTCTGATTTTGGTTGGATTGAACAAGAACAGATTATTGATGGTCGATTTTGGGATGGATAGATGATTAGCAGTTTCTGGATAGGAAGATGGATTTATAGGTCACACTGAGGTTGTGGAATAGCCTCAGATGCACCACTCTCTTTCTCTGGATATGACACATCCAGAGCCGTACCTGAATATAGGCTGAACAAAGAATGTGTTTGAGAGCCAACAAAGTTAAAATAAAATTGGAGCCAATTTTCAAAATGATTAGGTAATCGAGATGGTATGAGCACTGGTTAGGTTAGTTTCACCCCTAGCTCCCAGGGTTTGAACGCCTAGTTTACTTTATTTTGTCTCATTTTGGTTAATACTTTATTAATAGACAAAAATAAAGAAAAACTAATTTTACTTCAAAAAAAAGAAATTAGTTAATAATTATATGCTAGAAAGGAAAAGAAAAGCCAGTTATCAAAACCTAATCTATTGTTTCCTAATTATTTGCTTAGCTCTCAATTATTAACAAAGCGACGAAGTCTTTGTTTGTCCAACATCATCTACGATCACATTAGTAAATTTTGTTAGTCTAATACTTTCACTCTGTTACTTTCATGCAGTCTCTTTATTTTCTTATGTACTGTTTTTGTTTTTGTTTTTAACGATTTCACTAACTATTCTTTTTCCTCTTAGTTCCAGGTTTTCCATGGCTATTCTCCTAAGGTTGAACCTAATTTTATTATAAAACTTACAGAACTAGAATATATATTGTTTGATGATTAGATTGTTAAAAATCCACTATGGAGTCACCTCTTTAACATTATTATTGAAGTTCTGTTTACATTAAGTTATAGGGCCAATTTGTTTTTCTCGTTTCTAATCTAGCAAATGTCAGGCACAGCCCTGGAAACACCAGTCAACATGGATTTGTTTTGGGTTTACACACCTCCACAATCATCAAATAGAAAGGTAAATAGATTTTATAAAATGATGATTGAAACTTCTGGTACATACTTAAATAGAAAACAAAGATTTGCTGCATGAACAGCATAGAAAACAGAAGACATGATGCATGAACATCATAGAAAACACCAAATAGACAAGGCAATAAATGTAAGTTGTTAATGTTGGTTGCAGCTTCTTCTTCTAATTTTCATCCAAGGCTTCTTCTTCTAATTTTCGTCCAAGGCTTCTTCTTCACTTTTCTTGATCAATATTCTGATCAAACACAAGTCCAAATACCAATTTTAGAAGCCCAACATGTCCATCAACCAAACCAGAAGCTCTTCACTGTCCAAAACTTCATGAATGAGCTCAATAAGAATAATAAGAACTCTCTTTGATTGTGCAACAGTTTCTGCTCCATTTGATCTAAACCAAACCTTCTTATCTTTTTAATTGCTTCTGATCAGGATTGCATCATCCCTCCTCCTTTTAAAGGATTTCTCCTTAAATCCAAGCCTTCTAGCTGATCAAACTCGTTCATGGCCTGCTCCCCATGCTTTGCTCTTAGCTTGAAAGAAGTTGTTTTCAGATCCAGAATGTTCTTACCTCCTTCAAACTCACACAAAATTCCTTCTGGTTCAAAAAAATCTGTTACAATCCTTTGACAACCCACACCAGGTCGAACTGAATGCATGAAAAAAGTTTGTTCAAAAATTCAGAAGTCCAAATCTTAGTATTGTCACCTTGATCAACCGAAGTATACACCAATTCTGCAGTAGTAGAAGAATCTTCAAGCACTTCCTCTTTTCTCTTGGTTTGATTTGGTACATGAACACATACAACTTGTGTTTCCTTCTCTTGTTTCAGACACTGATTGGTTGATTTGGCACCATCTCTTCTTTCTTCTCAACACGTTCTTCGTGTCCAGTTATAGCTGCATGCATATGAGACTCTTGTGGTTGATTTTGTGCTTCAGGCTTTGCAAGCAGCATAATTCTCAGCTTCGCACTATCAACACAAATCTCCTCTTCTCTCTCCCACCATCCTCTAGCCTCACCTCGTAGTCTACTAGCAGCCACTGATAACCTTCCATTCTTAGGTTTATGATTGTGCCAGATACATGTTTCCACATTAGCAGTCTAAGAGAGATAAGTTTCGAGACAATTTCCTCCATCAAAAAACTTAGGTCTGAACATAGGGAAGTGTAATCAAGCCCAGCAACTGAAAACTTGAAAGCAAGCCCAAAAATGATAAAGAAATCAAAATCAAACCCAGAGAAACAGATAAATCGAAATTAACCCAGAAAAAGAAACAAAATCAAAATTGAAAACCCAGAAAAATAGAGTCTGTAATAGAGAAAAGATTAAAAATAAACCCAAAAATGAATAGATCTTTAGAGTGGTGCTCTTATACCACTTTATGAAACCCTCCGTAGGATACTCCACTCTGATTTTGGTTAGATCGAACCATGGGCGAACCTACGTGGGTGAAAAAGGGTGCACCTTCCACCACAAAAAAAAAATTATTAAAATTTTCTGCAGTTAAAAAAAAATATAGCTATGAATTTGTTTTTGCCCCCACAACTCTAGCCCATTCGATTATGTTATCCCAAGTCTATTTAGAAAGATAATTTTTTTATCAAACTAACATTACTTAACTAATTTCTAAATTAACTTAACTAATTTCTAAATTAACTTAACTAATTTCCAAATTAAAAAACCCTAAGCAAATTCCTTTTCCGGTTCGGGCCGTTCGTCGTCTTCGAAGCTCTCGAACAAGGGTAACTTTTTGACTTTGTTAATTTGTTTTTTCATTGATGTTTCACTGTTAATAGTTTATGTCTCTATGATTTTATTCTAATCCTTTAAAGAAAACCAACCTCTTAAGCTTTATAATTATATAAACTAATCTTCTCTTACAATTCCACGATTTTTTTATGAACTATGCTGTGCCTTTTGAGTAATTTAAAAGTGGAGTGGTTGACTTGGTTTCTTTGATGTGATGATGATAAACTATTATAAAGTTCTCGGTCAACATTGTCGTCTTTTTTAACACAGCTTTTTTTATTTAACGCGGTTTTTTTGTTTTTCAGAAAAAAAATCAATGGAAAAATACTACAGCAAAGTATCTCTTTCGGTTCCCGAAATTAACACTGAGGATTTACCACTTAAACCTGATGAAAAGAAAGACAAAAGAAAGTCGCCTCCAACGCATGAGATCAATATCGATGATTTGCCCTCTGACCCTGGTGAAAGAAAATATATAATGGATTACTCTGCAAATCAAAGAGACGAGGTTAGACGTAGATATCTAACTTAAAGGTCCGTGTCAACCCTATGCTCATAAATTAAAAAAGGTATCAAAAGGAGGTGGAACTAGGCGATTCAATCCAGCTTGGTTTGATCAATATGGTAGTTGGCTAGAGTATAGCATATCTAAAGAAAGTGCATTTTGCTTATGTTGCTACTTATTTAAAGATGAGGTACGAAAGCAAGGTGGAAATGATGCATTTGTGAAAGAAGGGTTTAAAAGTTGGAGTA